>KZ538405.1:0-32006 GCA_000934665.2 Catajapyx aquilonaris
GAAAGCATCTCTTAGCAACGACTTGCTTATAAACAAGCAGCTTGCGCGATTTTTTCAATAACTACTGGTGCCATAGAGTTGGATCACCCTGTATATCACCCTTTCATTTGGTTAACTCAGAACACAAGATAGCCTTCAGGTTGGCTACATTCATCAATCCATAAAACTGTCCATTATTGGGCAAGGTCAGTTTGTGTGTGTTGCCTGTCATCGCTGGTAATAATGCACCATATCATTAATAGCACGCATATGGTTCACTTCCTGTATCAGTAGTCTGTCAATAACCTAGGTGAGAAAGAAGGTACGGATATGTTATTCCAACATCCCAATTTGACGAGAAGCAACAATCCTGACAAAGTGATGATGGTCCTGATTGTTGCTTGTGAAGGATTTCTTTTCTCTAAATTTATGTCTGGGCTGGAATTCACTTTATATTTTTGGGGGGGAAATATGAAAATTACTTACATCAGTGAGAGCCGTAGTGCTGTGAGAGTGTGTACTTTGGAGTGCAGCTTTCCAATTGTGAATGTCAACATATCAAGAAATCACTGAGCAATAGTACAGAGATAATGCGCTTATCAAGGTAAACTTTTTACAGCTTTATATGTTTGAAGTATTTCAAGGTCAATACTGAAATCAGTGGTACAAACATAACAAGCACTGGGTTGTATTATTTTCTTCAAGACATTTTACATAATATCGTTGTAGGCAGGAACATTCCGGTGTTTTGACAAATTAACAACTCGTAATTAGCAGAATCAATGTCAATTATTGTGATAGTAAGTAGTCATATTATGATGCATACATGTATTTTGAGGAAAACTGTTCTTATTTGAATAATTGCATTTTTATTTACAGAATATTTTATGGTTTTTCTTTTTTACCTAACTAGTATTACCATATTTTGACGGCATATAAGACACACTTTTCCTTTTCAAAAACTGCTCAAAAGATCACCCTGCATCTTACATGCAAAAGTACACTAAAAGCTTTTTTTTTCCTAATATGATCTGTTGATATGGGAGTGTGTCTTATTAGATACCATCAAATACTGTAGCCTACTTGATGTTACATTACATAATTACAGTATGCCGCAGCATTTGCATGACTACATGTCTGATCGTCTCTTCTGCAGGTATATCCCCAGGACATGCCCCTTTCACACTTTGCCAAGTTGTCGGGCAAAGAGGTCCAGAAAATCACGGACAAGACCCTGAGGTCAAAGATCAACAGGGCGATCCACGAGGCCAGAGTACTGCTCTTTGATGCTGTAAGTGCCGTTTAATTTCTCCCTGTGTGCACGACTGGGAATGCAATTAACCCGTCCCTGTGACAGCGGTCCCCCGGAACCGGTTGTAGCGCAGTAGTGCAAACGGATAGGTGTTGACACCCCCTTTTAATTGCGGCTAATGTGCCTGCGGGCCAGGGCGGGTACCCACTCAGGTGAGGTAGCCAGTGACGCAGCTCCTTCAGGGACACATACGTCATGGATGCCCCAAACCACATACATTTTTTATATAGATTCTAATCCTTCATTATTCCTCACACCGTGGGGGCAATGGAGGTGGAAAGGAAAACCTGTCTGCATTAGTGTGTAAGGTTATCAGCAAAATTACATTTTCAGTGACGTAGGTTTTCAGCCTGTTGCTTCACACCCCCTGCAAGGTTAGATGCCTTCTGATTTCTACTCCACAGGATAGCATGGCGATTCGTTCAGAAATATAATCAGAAAGAAAAAGGGGGCTGGCTCTCACCAGTTAGTTTATTGTTAGGTAATGAGGAGAGAAGGTAGGCTCTGCTCCTTTCAAACCCGCCTAATTGTGAACCGTATTGTTTTCGCTCAGTCGGCCTTTTGTTTGGATGGCCTTGTGGCACAAAACTGGAGTCGTCCAAGTGTGTGCGTGGTCAACAGTGCCGTGTGCTAATTCCCCAATTAGCGGTACACATTGCGCAATTTTTTATATGCTCTGGGCGGGGGAAAAAAATACAAGCATTGTTGACAGCCTCGTATTGATCCGTGTCTTGACATGAAGTGACTGTAAGGAGAGGGGGCTCAAGGCTTTTTCTTCAGGAAGCCCTGAAGTGGGAGTTTATCCGATATCCTATTGTTATAGCTTTGATTGGAAGGTTGAATTGAATTTGTCCGTACCAGGTCGTGTTTGTAAACATGTTGTGTAATAATCCGGAAAAATTTGGGGAGAGCCGCATTGAAATGACGTCATTCTCAAGGTCACCTTCGTCGACCTCTCGCGGTATATGGTTGACCAAAAAGTATATTTGCAGCCAAGTTATAATTTATTTTTAAGAAATCCTGGCAGTGCGACCAATTTTTTGTCAGAAGGAAAAATAATTACAGTGCAAGTACATGCGTATTGAAAATGTGAAAAATTTCTTTAGAGTGCCCCTTTGGGCATAACCCGGTAGATATGATCTGTCTTTATCCCCTTGAGAGAAACTCTGGCTCATGAAGAGTAATTACCTCTGGGAAATCACTGGGCCAAGCTGCCTGGTGTCAATCAGCCGGCGGCGGGGCTCCTCTTGGAGCTTTGCTTGTGTCATCTCCCTTGCCCCATGTTTTGCTCTTGTGGAGGAGGGACACTGCCATGGGGATAATCAATTAGTTTGAACAGGGAACCGACGGAGGCAGCATTTAATCACACACACATCGAGTATATGGTGGGGGTGCTTTTGACCGGAGGAGACGATTAATTGCGGAACACTGCCCTAATCAATCAGCGGAGAGGCCGACGGTTATGCTGTGAAACCATGGTGCAAAAATGGCAAGGAAATATAATAAAATAATGAAATAGGATATTCGCAATATTGGGCCTACTTGCATTCAACATGACCTCATATTTTAAAATATTGGCTGCTATAACTGCTTTAAAATTGTTAACCGCATTACCCCCCAAAAATTCGAGACACAAAATTATTCTTGGCGGCACCATGCAATGTAGATGGACGTTTTAAAAGCTACAATTGGTTTCACTGAGGGGGTTGGGGAAGAAGTTTTGGCATTGTGTGGCAATGTCTTTGAGGAATTGGAAAGAAAAGAATGTTCATTTCCACTCGGAAATTAATTCTAAAATATTTTTGGGGGGGAGGTTTTGATGGCGGGAAGTTTCTGGAGCAGTTGCAAAGCTTGCGAGCGAAGTGGGCCGCATCGTGGTGGACTTTATTGTTAGAATATGCCCGTCTGTATATTGACCTATTTTATTTTAGCTTAACATATCCCGTGTACTTGCATTGTGCTCAGGTGCAGATCCAGGTGAAGCTTCCTGCAGCATCTTTGCCCCGGATATCGATTCAAGCTATTTTACCCTGCCTTGAAGCATGTGCACGTCTTGCGTTTAAATATTTTAAGAGCTTTTTTTTTTTTGCAGGGTCAATTGCGGCTTAGACAAATTACGATGCCTCCAGAGAGAGATATAGGTTGGACGAATCCACCTGTTGCACTTGGTCCGGATTGATTTCGTAAAAAAAAAGGGGATCTGAACTCTATGAGACACATACCAGCCTTGACCTGAAGGCACATACTGTGTGTACATCCGGTGGTATCGATTTTGCGGCGTACTACAAAAGCTCTTTTGGCGGTACTGCCAGGTGTGAACCTGGAAAAAAAGAGAGAGGGATTTACCGGATATTTCTCCAGGGAACATAGGATCGATGGTTGATGCTGTGAGGATAGATGATGATCCTGAATTTCCTACATCCCCCCTTTTTATATATACTTCGGATTCTCGGGATGGAATTGAAAATCGTGATGGCGAACAAGGCACACAAAAGGAACCACATTCAAAAGGCGGAAACTGGGTATATAGAGGGTGTCAATAAAACAGTTCGTGTGTGAGCTGTCGCCTCAAGGTTTGACAAGCCTTGTAGCCGAATTGGGCATTATTATATCATTAAATTAACGGGCGGTTGTCAGAGTGACGTCTTGTTTTTCTGAGGTTTTAAGCGGGAATGTTTGAGCGGTGCATGTCAGGCTGATTAAACCGCCGGACAATCCGCTTTCGAGAATCAAAAGGTGTGTGGCCGTGACGTGTGTTTGCATTCTGGGGAGCTTGTTTTGACGAAACTGCATTCGCGGTTTGGGCGTAATCATCTGGGGATTTGCGTTGGATTCGTCTGTAATTTCAGCAGTTGGCTGTGTATAATCCGCGTGATTTCCTTTGGAATTGCTGGAGTGGGCGGGTCATCTTCTGAGAATAATGGGAATAATGCCTCTAACGTAAATTGACAAAAATTCAATGAGTCGGCATCCTTGGGATGCTGTATTAAACCACTCCAAATAATTTGTGCTGGCCCCATATAAGTAATGAATTACTGCTTCATAAAAAGCCGAATGCCAGTTTCTATGGCGCTTTCAGTCTTGATTACTGTAAGCATAAAGGGACCTGTAACACCCTCTGTACCTTGCCGTATTGTTCAACAGTATGAAAAGGAGAGAGAGAGAAAAAAAGCACTGCCAACTTCCATTTTCAGAACGTATAAGCCGCCCATCTCCAGAAAGGGAAACCTCGAAAGGAGTAATCTTCTTTTCTTTGAGGCAGACAACCTTTGAACTCGGACGTAGGCTTCAGTTTTTGCTGCCTGGTAACCGTGGAACCGGATCTAGGAAGGAGACGTCTGGTCTGCCTTTTTGTGTGTGTTTGCTATCAAGGCGCGCGAGAAGTTGAGCAGCGTAAATCACGCCCTCGCACGTCTCTCAAACTCGGCGCCATATTTGTCCGGAACCTTTTTAAAACTTCATGTCTGTCGTGCACGGACAGTATCAGACGCGGCGCATCTCAGGGTCGGATTCCGAACTTCGCGAGAGAGGAATTTTTCCTGCACGCTGGTTTAGGGAGTACTCAGGGTCAGTTGCCCCTTCCAAAGATGGATGGGACCAGGATTTTTCGAGGTCAGGTATGTTGATGACTTGAGAATAGCATAGGCACGTAGTGTATTACTCTTAAAGACTAGTGAACCCATCGCCAAAATTTGGCTATCAGTGTGATAGTGACAATGAAACGACTGGCTCGTCGATTTACCACGTAGTAATGTTCTTCACGCATAGATGGCGCACACTCCCTCTACACACTCCTGCCACCTTCAGGTTGTGCGAGAGATAGCGGAACTATCAGGTCGGACAAACATCCCACGTAGAGAATAAGGCTATTACGGAGAAATTGTATGAATTGATCGGTGTTTTTGAGCGACTCTAGAAGAAATTGAATTATAAGGCCCTGTGAATTATGGCTTAATTTTACGAGTATCGGAAATTGCTGGGTATTAAATCATAGGGCGTGCTATCGGAAGTGCAGCCAGAGGAGGTGGCGGTGCCATTATTGTCTTAAGAGCAAGGGAGAGGATATGAGGCGTAATGTGTAAGTGTCGCATCGTGCATGAATATCACCCACCTTGGCGTGACTTTCAAGAGGCTCGTTAGCGGGAATGTTTGTCACGTGGTTGCCATATTCGAAGCCGGACATTAGCAAGCTCCTAAATTTTACGTAGCAAGCAAACTTTGGGGGCAGAGTGTGTTTCAAAAGTATATATACGGAGGCTGAGGCTGCCTGGTTAATTCAAGACTGCGGGTAAATGCAATATTTAATATGCATTTTGTTACGCATGAGACTACCCATCATATATGCATGACTCGCGGGGAGTCTAAGCGCGCCGCATTTTAAAACGCACCGCTGATTAACGACCGCTGCTAATTAAGGCTCAAATAACCTGGAAGAACATGACCGGGAGAAATCGATCCTAATTGCCTTATAAGAAATGTTATGGGGGTGGATAAAGGAATCTGGAAATTTCGCAGTCGACCCAGTTTTGTCGAGGTCACGGGTCATCCAGGTGGGTTGAGTGGGATGATATAGAGCCACAGGTTGTCCGTCATGCTGCGTGATGAACGCGTTTCGTAACAATCGCATCGATCAATGAGAAGGAAGTGAGTCCGGGGTGGTTATGATGGCAAGGCCCGCGGTTGCGTAGAGGAACAAACCCATCCCCACTTGGCTGGCGAGGGCCACACGATGCACAGTCGGTATACCGTGTATAGTAACCATGGAGGAACACATGCGACGAGCCATGAGCGAGGAAGGGAGGCCGACCACTCGGAGACAGGAGTCGGTGACATTCGAGGAGGACATACCGGTCATCGTCAGAAGAAGGGGTTGTACCATGCGTGTCAGGATTGTCAGCGTCGACGACGTCGAGGTTGGCACACCGGTGATGCCATCAGCACCTCCGTCGTCGCCCAGAAGACCACCGTTGTTAGTAGCCTGCAGGAAGGTCAGTCCAATGTGTGGTCCACTACTTGGTTGCCAACCTGTTGACATCACAAACATGCGGTCAGGGTGATCAATTTGTGTCTATAGCTAGCCTAGCAACCAGGTAGTCTCGACTAGGTTCATTTGGGTGCCGATTGACGTCAGGGTAGGTCACACCAAACGAAGGTCAGAATATGGACATGCCGCTTTGTTTTCCGGGGGATTGCTTGGCTGTCCAGAAGGTTGTCGCCATGGTAATGGATGCTTATGGAATCGGATGGCTCGCTGCATGTTTTAAGAGAGGCTAGGAACTCATGACCAAATGCATGAGTTGGACATCGGTGAGCACAAACGCAGTTTATTTTTAAGAGCAGCGTGGCATTTTCGCCTGAAAACCCGTTTCGCACAGATTCACTAGAAATACCGCTGTTTACTGCACTACTCGAACAAACAGCAAGTGTAAATAAATGATAAAAATATTCACGGTCCATCGATATATGGGGAAAGGTCCAGACCGCGAAAGGAATATCGGATTCGCAGGTTTTGGTTGGCGATTAGCATACACCCAGTGGACTCGCGAACCTGTAGATTCACCATGCCGTTTGAATACAGTATACAGTTTTCCAGGTGCGATCATTAAAACTGGGGGAGGTGCCTTTGAGAATACTGCAGAGATTTTGCGAAATTACTGTCTTCCAGTCTGCACTGCATGACAATTATTGTAATGGAGGATAAATTTTTTTCCCGTTTCGAAATAAAGTTTTCAACGTATTCTTATATGGGATATGGTGCAAACCCGCCTTGTTACCAGCGAAGCACTATTCGCACATAGCAACACTGTTTTGTTCAAAGGCGCCGAGACTAGTGGTTTTTGTTGGAGCATCCCATGGGATGGACAAAAAAATCGAATTTAGCTGGAGGTTTGCACGTTGCCGATAAATTTTCTGGAGGGAAAATAAAAGCTCGGGTATATATAAAAAAATGGTAGTAACCGACAGTTTTAACGTTCATCCCAAATTTTAATGTGTCCTATAGGCCCAACATGCTGAGCAAGCTCCGACTCTTGTCAATTAAAATAAATGGGAAGTGACACGGGAAACGCCTGGGCTTATTCTCTAACTTCTGGAATAATGTACCTCGAGGTCGAATTTTATTTTGCAAAGTGGAGTAATTGACCCAGTTTAGCAACTCCTGACCATATACAGAAGTATCGTTTTCACCTGACACCGTGCACGGAAGCCATGTAATTGATGCCGCGAGAATAATTCCGTGATGATGGTCTAGTCATGCAGGTATATAACACTTTGTTCTAGCGCGTGTTTTAACGATTCCTCAGCAAACGAGGAAGGCCACATCCATTTTGGCCTGGAAACGAGTCCTCATTAAGGCTTAAGATGGTCTGGCAGAATTAAGAGCTGATTAGTCTTATGAGAAACCGTGCTCGATTATATATAAGGTATAATATGGCAGGATTTTAAGAGCCATAATTACGCTTGAATTTCCATCGAGTTCTTAGAAATCATTTTTGTCTGGTAACCCCTGTCTTTTTCAGATAAAAAAAATTCGCTCTAACTGGCAGTTATTCGGAAATGTCCGGAGCATTTTGGGACAGTATATAATGACAAGTTCTTTATTTACAGCGCGATTAAGGAACCAGATCGAGTAGTAGCAACGTGCCACTTGCAGTTGAAGTCCGAGATTTTTTTTTCTGTTATCATTTTTTTTTTGTCTCTGGCGAATTCTGAGGCATGCCATGGGACGACTTGCCTTCTGCAGCGATTTCCTCTTTTGTGCCAGGGCCAATTACTTGAAATCGTTTCCGGAATCGCAATAATTTCGGAGGGGTTGTGCAACGGTCCTTTCCTCCACTGATAGGTATACACAGGGTGATTTGGAGCGACGTCAATGTGATGCTTATCGGAATGAAGGTTATGTTAAGCAGGACAGGAGGATCAGATTGTGGCGATTAGTTTATGTGGGTCTGGGATTCTGTGACGTGATGTGTAGATGGGGACGACCCAGTCGATTGACATGCTATGGACAGGGGAGGAGCGAGTAAATAATTGAAGGTATATCTGCAAGGTCGTGGCTTACGTACTTTTCGTATGTCCAGTTCCAGTTTCTGATGTTTTCAGATTTTGCATTCTAAATCCACTCGAAGTGCGTCGTAAAGCTTTTACCATATTTTTTTTGCGCCCTAACAATGCATTCAATATTTGGAAAGGAATATTGGCGCACAACTTCGCGAATAAACTTATATGTGCACACACTGCAGATGGAGCATACTGTATAGCGTATATTTTTTTTATTTCAGTCTGGTTAAATCTACAACGCAGAATGAAAAGCAAATAATAACCAGTGACCGCTCGGAGGGTATTATCCCTCTGTACAGTACAGGCAAGAACACCGATCCGAAGTTTGTATCGACTGAACTGTGGTGCCGGCCATGAATTACAAATGAAATGGGCTAGTTCCTGGTATACTCGAGAGCCGTATAGCAAATGCAGTATTTATCGACGCCGCCGATAGTTCACTGGTGGCTGCTTCATGGGGCATTCCCCGAGATATAGTCGACGTTGCTAAGGTAATGGGCACCTATATAGTTGTTGATAGTGAACGGTGCCAAGCCGGATTCGGCGTCATCATATCATTCACCTAGTTGAATGGGTTAAGGCTGGTCAGTCTCATAACCGGAGAAGCGACTCTGAGGACATCATTCAGACCACATTCAGACAATAC
This sequence comes from Catajapyx aquilonaris, assembly GCA_000934665.2. NCBI lineage: Eukaryota > Metazoa > Arthropoda > Diplura > Dicellurata > Japygidae > Catajapyx > Catajapyx aquilonaris. Next base: position 8,997 of record KZ538405.1, read on the forward strand.
TGATTCGGATGCGATTCGGTGAAAAATGTGCCGTGCTTTGCAATGATTAAATAATGATGCGGACCATCTATCAAGCTCAGTTTCGGCCATTAAAGTTGCATAGCCCTTGGAAGCAGACGTCAGATGAGAGGAAGAATCACGACGGACAGCTTGACGTATTAGCTGCATTTGTAGGATTTTGAAATATTTATACTTAATCCATTTTTGGGTGTCCTTTCAAGTGTTTGATTACCCTACCACTAACGATGCTGCCGGATTCAATTTTGCGTACCTGATTTTTAAAAGCAGCTTGCTTTTTTTAGGCGGAATTAAATCACGAGGCGGTTAAAGCGCTTGGAGCGAGAGAAAAAAGCGGTGCTTCGATTTGCATGCCAAAGTATCGTGCGAGCTTGGGAGGTTAATTTCGCATCGCTCTTATGCATCTTATAAAAATTACGGGTTCTCACCTTCCGGAGCACACCGTTGGAAAAGTGCTTTTTGGGGAAAGAAAACCCTCAGGTGGCCCTCTCCCTTGCCCTCTCCCTAAAACGTGCCTGGTTTTAATGGAAGTGCAAACTTGCACTAGTAGAGCTATCCGTCTAGCCATTTCCAAGCTCCCCCGGATCTTGTAACGGGAGAATTGCGATAAAGGTTGGAAAAGGGGGACATATCTTTTTGGCCTTAGCAAGCTTGGTGACAAATTTTGAGTCGTGTCACATAACCTGTGGCCAGTTCTATATTCTGGTAATCCGGTCCGGTACGACCTTGCAAAATCCCGTTGCTTGGACTCCCTAGAGAAGCATTTTGGCGGACTTGCAACTAGATGCTGGGTATCTGATGCTGTTGAGTATTACATGCAGGTAGTCAGCAAAGGGACAGCATTAGGGAATACACAGGGTTGGCACTTGATGAACGACTCATTATATGGGAGTATACATCTACCTTTCATAATACAGAGCCTCGACTTCCTTAAGTCGGTCCGCAACATTATGGGTAAGTCGAATTTTACGTAACTCGGTGCCATGCGATGTTCCGAAACCACAACGGTTTTTGCTGGATCCCCAATGTGACGGTGTTATGCAATAATGTGTCAACATACAAAAATGTCGAAATTTAAGCCCAGGAACATATACCCAAAGGATCGTATTTCTTCAGTTAAAATCTGCATACTTCAGCCATAAATGACCGAAAAGGACACTGAATTTCACTGGTGTGACATTCAAAGCCCTTTTTCTCATAACTGTTCTGTGGGTTGACTCATTTTGCATTACATCGTCCAATTAATCTTACATAATATAAAGCAGAAAGTTTGCCGGTATGTTCGGGCTACCTAACCCACTTTCACACTACTGAGCGATTGGACTTGAACCATTGATGGCTTTTTACATGTCAAGGGAAAAGTCTGAAAACTGCATTTTCTCATTGAGTTTAAATACCCAGAATTTTGGATTTTTCCTGGTTTGCTGAAATTCTAGCATTACGATAATAATCTACACGAGTCAATAATATTTTTGGCTGCTTATGGGCAAAAAAACAACAAAAAAACAAACAATCCCGGAGGTGATGGACCATCAGGGTCTTACGATATAAGAATCTGTGACGTTAATCTTTGGTTTCAAATGTCAAAATGGGGCGAACATTGGCTTGTAAGATACATATTGGCAAACTAGTGACTCTCCCTGACCTCTGACGCACATTATGGACAATAATGGTGCCGATGCTAACCTATTTAGGTGAGCTATACTGTAATGCTCTTTCTCTAGCTCCTGTTAGCGACATGCGTGAAGTCCAATACAATGCGGAATCTATGTACAGTACTGAACTATACAAAAGGTTCATTGACAAGAGGCAGTTGTTGGAGGCATATTGGCTACAAAAGAGGCTCTCGATTTAAAAGCATCTTGACTTGGAGAGGTGCTCACTTCGAATTCTTTCCTTTTAGCGGATTTCCTTCCCTTGTGTTGATTCCCTTGACTCTCGGTGAATACCCCCCCTTTTCCCTTTGAGTATAGCCGGCTTCTAAAGCGGGAGCGTTAAGTGCAACAAACGCTTCATTAGCATCTAGACGCGCTTTTTTTTTTTTTTCTTTCTTTCACCCGACAAATTCTCACGGGCTGACGCTCGTACACGGTTTGAATCGCGGTTTAATGACTCATAAAACGTTGCCAGGGACCGTTTGTTCGATGTTGAGCTCAGCTGAATAGGAGGATGGTGTTGTGACCTTTTTTTTGTGGGTGCGATTTGGGCAGACGCAACAATATGCCTGTCCACTAATTGGGCTCTCTTTTTTTGAGAATTTATATATGCATGTCGTTCTGAAAAAGAATTTATGGGTTGTTCCACTGCGGTACTTACAACACTCTAATATTGTGTTAGGGGTACTAATGAGGGCTCCACAACTAGTTTATACCACCTGGAAGAGCAGAGGACATGGTAGCTGATTTTTAAAAAAACATTTATTAATCGCTCAGACTGTAATGCAAACAATATGTGCTGATATTTAAAACTGTGGTTCGAGTTGCTAATTGAAAGGGTAGGTTTTGCATTTACATTTGTGCCGGACTGTTGAGTGTGTGGATTTGTTCCTAATTTGAGATTTGTATTGGGGGGGGGGGGGGGGGTGAAAATATTTGCATGCAACGAGCTGATTGGATCAAAGTTTGCGGGTTGGTGTACTGTACGCCGTGCGGGAAGTTGGGCAAATGAAACATTGCAGAGCCGAGTTGAGCCCCCAGATAAATCATGCTTTTGCGAATGGAGTATCGAATATTGTTTTGCACGCCAATACCGAGCAATTTGACCAGGTACAAAAAAAAGAGGAGGTTCGAGGTAGATCGAACCATTGTTATACAATGCCTGGAGCAGTAATTGCAGCAGTGCAATTGTGCAATAGTTTGAGTATAGCAATGCTAGGCTGGCGATTTTTTCTTTCCTGTGCGAAACAGGCTCGCAGACTACGTGGGTTGTAATGGCCTTCTTTTTGCAAAGGGAATCACATTCGTCAGCAGCTGAATTCCGCAGTACTTATAGTTGTAGCACATGCAATGAGTGTATACATCTCAGACCGCTTAAGCCATCAGCAGAGTCTTTGATGGGAGGATTTACCTTGACTACTTACAGCATTGAAACCTGACTAATGACTCGGAGCCAGTCAGCCAGACGGAGCATAAAATGATTGCGAAAAAATTGCAAAAAGGAATGATGGAATGGTTTTAGAATTAATGAGCAAATAGAAGCTGCGGTTGAACGTAATTCAACTCTTCCAAACCCAGCAAACGGAATAGTAATGACTGATGCATATGCAAAAGTTTTTTTTTTTTTTTTTTGCCAAGTACGACATATGAAGGTGGTTGTAATTATGCTGCAGCATGACGCGATGAATTCTGAAGCGTGGACATAACTGCTCCGAGTTTTTAGTTTGGAATTTTTTGGCATGGGGTTTCAAAGTGCACATATGACCTGGAAATATAAAATGTCGGAACTCTTTTGAGGAATTTGTCAGGTTGTAATGTTTATTACATATTGGCAGTATTATTCTTGTTGAATGATATAAAATCACGCCATTCGTGCACTATTTGAATTAAGTTGAGTGAATTTTCTATACTTGCTTGTGGATCAAATTGAGCCTTTAATGCTGAATAATTAGGTTAGTGTGGATTTCCCCTCGAATAAAGAGTTAATCAAATCGATCAGCTGAGTGAATTTACAGAAAAATTTCAATTCAAAAAGATTAGGTATTATTTCTAAAAAAATATTGATTCGAAATAATTTGTACGAATATCTCTAATTCAAAATCAGAAGTGAGAAGTATGTCTCGATGGAGTCGCCGATTCAAGGTCGCCTCCGCAGTTGCACGATATTAAAAAGTAAAGCCATGTAATTGAACGTTAAGCAAACACCCATGCACCAACCGACTCTGCAAGTGTTTGCATTGACAGAACCCAAGTCGGTGTGTACACATCACTGCGATTGAATTTTTCAGTTCTGTACCACCAGATTAAAAAGGGGGGAAGAAAAATAGAGGGCTGCGGCACTCTTTGATTACATATGATAACGCGTAGCAATGTTTCATGAAGGCATGATTATTACAAACAGTACACCTGTAGATGCATGAAATTTCGGATAGAAAAACAAAGCTATAGTGCAATGTGTACATTCCGCGTAATTGCTTCAGCCACCAGCAATTTCACGCACAGTGGGATTATACGAGTGGTCAACCCCTGGAGAAAAAACCCACCAAGTTACAAATCACACCCGTCTAAAGAAAAAAAATGCCAAAATGTCGCGAATACCGCAATCATGTCTCCCTCAAGGATTTACGAACCCTCAAAAGAGCATGATTGCGGTTCTTTAAAAACACTTTCTAACCTTTTTGTTTCGGCCTAGTTGGCCGTAGTGGCGTGGCATCTAAGCCCTTCCCACCACCACCATCACCACCACGTGAACTTTAAATCCTCATTGATGCCCAGTCAGGTGAACTGGGCAGGTGTATATATGTGTGGGCAGTGTTTTTTCAAGGGGAAGCTTTTTAAATGCGTGGGATTTGAAGCGTAGGAAGCTTTTTGTATTGAAATATTTTGTTTCTGTGTTTCATATATACGTGTGGTTTCCAATTTGGTGCGTTGACGCTGCTGGTGGGGTAAGTGGAATATCGGTTTGTTTGAATGTGGTGGGTATACAGTGCATTTGAAGGGTCGAGAGGTTTCATTGTCCGACCTTGCAGGTGACACGGGTTGAACGCAGTTGTTGACAAAAGCCTCTTGGTGTCATCGTGATGTGGGAGGAAACCTGATGTGCGGATAAGCCACGAGTTGTAAAAATATGCTGATCCGCATTGTTTCGCTGTTTTACCGCATGTCAACCGATATTTGTCCGCAGTCTGGTTTGAACGTATTTAATTACCCAGTTTGTGTGGTGTATTGCGACAAGCTAGTATACAGTAAACTGATATGCAGCCAATAAATGGTAAATGTCGCATGGGGTGGTAAATGTTACGAACACGTAAAATACACAATAGATTAACCCAGATATGCCTGGATTATTTATTCGCTCATGTTAATTCGTTAATATTTTTAAAAAAATGAACAAGTGAAGATCTGACACAATAACTAAAAATCCAACATTTGGGCAAGTGTCTTATGTACAGGACGTTGTAGTCTTCAATCTTGAACGTTCACACATCGAAATACTTCGCATTGGAGACGTGTCTCTTAATTTCAGTGCACTTCGTATGGTATTGAATTTAGAAAGACAAGCTATCACTTTGTGGTCTCTATTCGGTTTTTGTTTGACGTTGAATCTGATACGATTCATCCCGAGGGAATGCCATTTTCATGTCCTCCTCTTTATATATATATATATATATATATATATATATATATATATATATATATATATATATATATATATATATATATATATATATATATATATATATATCTGAAACGCTCATGGGAGATGAGCTTGTATACATACAGTGCACGTGCATTGAAAACCTCTGGGCATATGCTTGTTAGCTCGTAATGAGAACAGTTTTGGAAAGGGCTCGGTTGTTTCGCTGATTTTATATCCCCGTTGGATAAATACGAAGCAGTTAGCATAAAGGACAGATTAATGTTAACTTCAGATGTTGCATGCAGGTTATACTGTGCTGCAGTTAAATTAAGCGCCCGAGGGCTTGTTGAAATACGTAAAATAATATTACGACAATTGCGTAGTGCCTTTGTTGGTTTTAGATAGTACCTTCAGTAATACACCTAACTTTATTTGGTCTACTGAGAACTAGTCTCTTGCCTGAAGGTAGTGCTTATAATGCCGTATTATGTTCGTATCAGTTCCCATTATGCTTACGAAGAATTAGCACAGGACTGTACTTCTATATGAATACATGGAAACTTGCACAACCTTTGTTTTTCATGCAAAAATAGCGCCCAAAGCTTGCTGCAGAAGATAAGCCAAACACTGTTGTCAAACACGAAATACTCTTAACATAGAGCACACCACAATGGTCATTATAATTCAAGGAGTTAGTGCACATTAGCGTCTTGACTGAAAGTAATTAGAGTAAATTAGTAAGTGACTTACATCCACCAGGGTCCCTATAATTTTGTGCAATGGACTCAACTTTCCACATTTTTTTCCCCCCACCATGCTCGGATTAATTTTGTGTGTCTTGCCTTCGAAACCCTACCATTAGCGTAGGTAGAAAATTGCCCATGTCAGGTTAATTGTCCGTTCTACAAGGTGCAAGTGTGTTGAATGTGCGATACCGGCTCAATTTGGCAAGGGAGAGCGACAAGTGTAAATCAAAATAATGCAGGGCTTATTAGATTCAAAACAAGCACGTGTTCTGATTGCCTAAAATTTACGTCGAAAGTAGAGCCCCGTTGCGTCATTGACAGTAATTGAATAATAGTTTTTTTTTCTTAATTTTCTGTAATTGATACATCCAGCCATGAATTTTTGTTTGTGAACTGTTTTATTATTGGCGATATATAGCAAAATAACTGTTCAGAATAATTGAAAGTGTACAACGTCAGAGCCTGCTGGATATGACTTGGTAAATGCATTCACTTCAGTCTGCTGCTGGTGTTTCGCTTTAATTACAGCTCGGAATATTGGGCTGAAATAGTGAAAGCCGGCATGATAGTTTTAACGCCTTTTGATATACTCCCGTTTAATTACCCCCGACACCTCTGAGGACGTAAGTCATGCCCAGATGCCTAAAATCTCGCCTTTCTCCTACAAATGGTTGTTTTTTTGTGTGTGTCTCTTTAGCGGTTGAAAGAAGCCGGTTTTCGGATGCATGTAAACGAGCTTCTACTTTTGAGCTGTTTTGAGTCTCTAAAGAAACCATCTAGTTGTATGTCAAGGACTCGAGCACTAATTACTGCAGAGTCCAGCCTTCTACTTTACGACCCCCGTGCTCTGGCATATACATGAATTGGCGATGGAGATGGCTATAATGCTGATATCTGAATTTATATTGGAATGTAGTACAGCGGGTCAAGGGTGCAAGTAGGGTGATTCTTATAAGCATATTGGGTGTCACGCGGAAGTATTCAGGCCGTACTTGATATACCTTAGTAGGTAACATGAGAGATAAACGGGTGGAGAAGAAAGAAAGAAAAAAAAAAGTTGGTTAACGAGGCAGTGAGATATACGGGTTTGGGTGGGGTTGCAGATATGCGACGTAATTGACCTCACATAATACAAGACCGTTCCATTAAAAGCGGCCGTGTACTGTTGTCTTTTCTGCGCCTACGGGGGACCTGTGTGATTAACAGGCGGTAAATTCCTGGCGGGAAATTTTTGTGTGCAGTTTTAAATTGCTAAATCGAGGTCGCTTGTTTGTTTAACCCATTTGCTACTTGTGGTGTCTGCTTTTCATTTTTCATTTTTTTTTGACCGTTGAGGGAAAAATACAAGGTGATTCTCTGCCTAGATTTCACCAGTATTTTGTAGGAATGTTGTGGGACACCCTGTGCAGGGGTGAAACACCGGCGCATTGCCATTAATTTTGGGTGCTTAAATTTCCTGGATGTCAAGGCTGCAACAATCCCCCATTCTCAGCACGGAAAAGTTAATGGAGATGATGAAACTAAGGAGCTTGCCACCCTCCCTCGTACAGTAATATATTTGAGTTGTTGCGTATTAAAATGGACGGCTTCGGGCATCATTAATTCTTTTTAATGTTAGGTTGTCGCGGAAGTTGATGCGAACTGGTATTAATGGGATAATTATGTAAACTATAGAGGGTGTAATCAGGACTGTATTTAATTGAATTGAGGGGAGAAGGAAGGAAAGCTGAGATTGAAATACACACGGTTTGTTGGAAATGGTGTGATATTGTTGCATGCTGTGCGAATATCGTGCACTGTGTATGTTATCATGAGCACTGTACGTCTTGCGTCAAAGCGATAATTACATTCTAACGTGAGACATTGCTTTCGGGAGAAAATAAAGAAGCGTTCAGGGGGTTCGGGACGCGTGACTTATCATCAAAGCGATATGTCGATTCTGGAAAATGAAATATTTTTTTTTTAAAGCGGCAGCACTTGATCACGAACGGCAGTAAATCCACGTCATATTTTTATTGCCAATATGGAAACGTTTTTATTCGGAACCGATACGCTCGTTTAACGTCCCTTCCCCCCTTTTGAAATGGAACTTTGGTCGGTGCCTTGTAACATTTCGTATATGCGATTTTTTTTAACGATCGCTTTTTTATGCGGAGTAACGTGGCCGCAATTTGCATAAACGAGACATTATTTGCAGCGATTTTTGCAAATGAAGCTGAAACTATCAAAATAGAGCTCGAATTACTGGGAGGTTGGAGTTATAGTCTTTCGAATTGCGTTCCGTGCTATAGTTGAGGTTTTCATTAGAGCAAAATGGATGGTAAATACTGTGTAAAATTAGTGTAAAATTTTTGGCAGATGCATCCAAGCGAACAGAAATTTTCTTCCTATAATAGTGACGAGTTAGGCCGGACAGTTTCATTGCAAAAATGCAGTTAAAATTATACAGAATGATCTCACACTTGAAACAACACCCTATGCATTTTGGTATAATTTAACTTCCAGCTTGATTTTTGCTGGTAACAGTGATTCCTAAGCTGATTGAGACAAATTGTTTGCTGAAATCAATTATTTTCATGAACGTTTTCGGCGGATTTTATTGCGATATTTTCCGATTGCTGATGCGAACAAAATGATTTTTGCACTGAGCACTAACGGATGTTCTTCCTATAATAATGACGAATAAGTCAAGAATGTTTTATTGCAAATGTGCACTTTAAATTTAGTGATTTTTTGCTCTTTTCCATACTTCAAGCAGCACCTAATATTTTTTTAAAATTTCCTGCCCATTCAATTTTTGGTTGATTGGAACAAAATTTTTTACTCTAATCAATTATTTTTTCTGAACGTTTTCGGTGGATTTTATTGCGATGTTTTCCGATTGCGGATGCGGACTTTGGCATGTTCGACTCTGAGTACACGATCCTGGGGGATTAAAATGGTATTAGACGCGCATCGCTCCCTGGCACGTAACCAGATTAGACGTGTAGGTGTCAGGAGCTTGTCTTCTCCAAAAGTACAGGCAGGCCGATTACTGTGGTGGTTCTCGAGTAGTCCGCTAGTGGCGCCGGCGCCTGCTTTGCGAAGTGGCGCCTGGCTAGAGGAGTGCAGTGGCCTCACTTTGTAACGGGTTGGGACAAGGAAGGTTTGTCCGGTTGGTCTGTGCTGTGGGGACATGAAGGATGAAGCAGGTCAGGGGACCAGAGGAAGTGGCCAAGATGAAGATGAGAAAGAAGACCATTCCGATCATCACACAGGAGCTGTGGAAGGTACTGAGTTTTTCGAAAAATGGCCACCTTCTGAATCTCTGATAGTTGAATTATTCAGATTTCAAGGGGTTTGGGGATCGATGCAGTAATACTTGCTCCTGTTGGTTGATTAGGCGAAGAAGAAAAAGGATTTTATGTTTCTGTACGGATCCGGGGACGTTTATTTTGCCAATGGGACCTGAATCGATTGGACGGTCGTGGTGTGAATATTCAATGATATGGTGTCCACGTGACCCTTCCCCGAACGGGACAAAAGTGCACTGACAATGCAGCAAAAAAAGTGTTGCATTCATGCATATACTGGAGCGGTCAAAATGACGACGATTCGTTGTGTTGCAAGGTCCAGAACAATGCAGCATGACTTGTGACGTAAGCTATCGCTAGAAACTTGGTATGTTGTTTGTGACACACTTTTGTGCATAAAATGCTTGTCTGCATCATTGTGACACTGTGGGTAATATCATGCACTGAAAACGCATATTATCACACGCCTTGGTGCGTGTTTATGGGCGAAAGTACCAAGTTTTGATTGCATTTAACAGTGAATATTGCAACACGGATCGTCTTCGGTACGTCATCCAGAACAGGTTTTCTTATTTTGATGTTTCCTTATATGCCGTGGTGGTAGATCTGGAACAAAAGTGACACTCATGACAGTGACCTGCATTTCTTTTATGACTGTGAAAAACGTCACACAAGTTTTTTTTTGCAAAACATACGCACCAAAAATTGACGTAGTTTCATCCCTCTTCCTACGCAGCACGAAGAGGAGTCGCAAGCATCATGTTTCATATTTAAAAAAAATTGCGTTACCTTATCAGGAGAGAAAGCCATGTGATTGTAGCCGTGCATTTAGGTTATCTGCGTTGTGATAAAACTTATAGCGAGGGAAAAATTATGTATGATGCTGGATCGAAGACCAGCAATTACAAACGTTACAATGTTGGCAGTGTTACAACCTTGCCTTTTGTTGTAACAAGGTGTCGCACGACCCATTACTAGTGTCTTATCACCGCATTGTATCTGAGCAATTGTGTGATTGACAAACGATTAGTTTTGACGCGGCTTATAAGGTGAAACTGGCTATTAATTCGAGTCGTGGGTTCGGACAGTTTTCAAAACCTGTTTTTTGCGCTGTTGTCCTACTTCGAGCAGCTATGGAAAAATGCTGGAACGCACGAAAGCGTGAAATCAGAAGTAATGGTCTTCAAAGGAGGATCTCAAATCGTGGTTACCACATATTCCCGTTTGTTTCTCTTGATAACGATCCACGGACACAATGCGGATGTGGAAAATAATAAAAAGAAAAAAAGAAAACGAAAAAAAAGAAGGTTCAGCGCATGCCTTCAACTCTGTACACACTCATATTTATACGGTGGTTTTTAAATTTATGTATGGGACTGTCCGGGCGAGGCTTTTGCATGCGTGGCAGAAATGCTGGTCGCACAGAGTACGGAAATAATTTTCTCACGAGGTTTCCAGACGATTAAGCAATTAAGTTAAGTTATGGTGCTATTTGTGTACTGCTGGATGAAGTTTTTTGAAATGGGTCAGTTGTCAGGCATCATGATACAAAACGGGAAAATATTATGGTTTCTATGCTGATTCTTACACTATAATACATTGCGCAAGTTATTTTGGTAACGTTAAAGTGTCACAATTGATCAGTCGTTGGATTCTTACGACGTACTTGTGCCGCTCTGCCGTAAATTGACCTTGCATTCGTAAGATTATGTTGCACATTATTTGAACATTTGTTAGCAGCATATGACGACATTGGATGCTACTGGCCGTGATTTAATAATAAATCGTATATATCGATGTACGCCATGTATGTGCCGTCTCCTGGCAACTAAAAAAAAACACATTCGTAGGCAATTTCCAGAATATTTTTCATATTCTGATAACTATCGGTTCAATTTTTTGCGGGAACAAACTGTGTGATGTACTCTATCCGTTCCAGCAGGTTGCATTTTTACTGCCTCTTTTCAGTGTTTGAGCGATCGAGCTGCCCATTTTTGGAGCAGTGTTCAGATTAATCGACATGTTATAAGTCAGACACTAGCTGCACAGCACACGCCCTTCTAATCATTAAAACGACCCTGCTACCATGTTAATCCCTGCTAATTCCGGATCATTTGCGTATAAATGGAAGGTCAGGGTGACACCATTAGTCGCTTTCCTATAAATACATTTTCTTGATAACGTGGGGGAAAATGGTATAGGAATATTATTAGGCCAATCCATGGCCGCCAAAAAGTTTTGCAAGTTCAAGTTGGGAATATTTTGGCTCAATTATAACCACCGGCTGTGTGCATTACAGTGAATGTTCATTTCTGGTCAACTTTTGGAAAAGTTGTCTTGCGAATTCGCTTTGCTTTCCTTTCGCCTGAGACTGTTGAGTTAAAGCAAACAGTTTGCTGTTTGAACTATAGATAGAGGATATAGCAAGTTTCGGCGTGGATTCCTCTTGGGTTCTGTCGCCGCGAATGGAGGTCAATTGGTGTCCAGATTCGGATCCTCGTGGGGAATTGACCAACACCAAGACATTGCTGATTCCAATTGACCCCCCTGTTGATTCTCGTTTGATCCGAGCCAATTTTAACCGGGAGACTGGTTCAGGTTGATTTACACCTTGCTGAGGGGTTTTCTGGACACCAGTTTATGCAATGGTGCACTCCGGATTGTACCGAGTTGAAACACCCAGCAGTCATCTGCTTACACCTTCACCTGTTGATTGAACAGACGTTTGTATGACGACGCTATCGTTATCCGTCGGTTATTGTAGGTCATTACAGATTCTACTGTTAAGATACACCCGTCGCCGTCAAAGATTTATTCTTGTTAATCATCATCATGATTCAAGTGCATAAAGACTATTTGAAACTAATATTTAGAGGGCGTATATACATGCAGATCAAAATACTCCCAAGGGACTGATAGCACTCGGGGCAAACTCCTCTCATATTAAGTTCACTTCGTCCCAAAAATTAGTCCGTGTAACTACGTTAAAAAGTGGGTCGTGTAATACGGGACTAGTAGGCGCGTCGGTAATTGGCTATCAGCAGAGGTTGCTAATGTGTCCGACAGGGGAAATTATTCCTTTCGCGGAAGGTTAATTAATCCGATTGCTGAACCTCCATCCGAAAGTCACGACCCAGATATTTCTTAAATTCGCCAACTTCTGACAACTGAGAATTTCCGCGTTGCATGGCTGCCAAAATTTTCAAGTGTTGCGCATCAGTGGTAGAAAATGGGCCTATAATACCTGCGCAGTATATTTACTGCTCGAAAGTTTGGCAAAAGTTGTAACATTTTTTTACAGTCAACTTTTTGCAAGAAAACCTTGACACCGTTCCGGGTTCATAATTATGTTACGTGGAACATATTGATTTGCGAGTTTTTTTTTTTTTTTTTTTGGGGAAAAAAATATANGGGGGGGGGGGGGGGGGGGGAAGGCGCGGGCACCCTGTGGCTTGGGGAGAAAAAAAGGCGGGAAGAAATGAAAAGTGGGTTCTCGTGTTTCGCACTATCGCATTGTTTCTGCACGAATGGTTTATCGAGGCCATATACCGCCGGCTGTGTTTTTGCGAGCGACGAATGCCAAGCCGACGGTACTTTTCGCGACGATGGAGACCATGTTTTGTCATTTTCGCGAAAAAACAATAATCAGGCTTGCCATAATATTGTGCGGTAATATGTGATTTTTTTTCTTTTTTTCACAAAGAGTGTTACTTTCTTGTTGGAACGCCCTGTACAAAAATTGCAGCCGGCGGTATTCACAGCACAAGAGGTTCGATATTTCCAATTTGTCTTCTGAGAAAATGTCGATTCCTCCCCCGCTTAGTATGCATCGATAGTTTCGTACATTTGCAAAGGTATTTTGTTCGGCGCGAATTTGCTAATAGTATACAACCAGGTCCCATTAGCAGTGAGGGGCAAAATAAAAAGTATATATAGACCCTCCCATTTTCAGTGTTTGAAATGCATCGAAGCGATGGATTCAAATTGGGTTTTCCGGATCATTATCCGGGCCAATTACCTCTTGTTATTTACATGTATACCGGTACGTGCAGGCAGTAAATGTCCGGATAGGAGGATTTATAGGCCTGTTTCCACGTAGTCTGATAGCAACTGCAACCTTGTTTCTGAGGGTAAACAATTTGTAATTTGTGGACTCGAGCAAAATTCGGTCTGTCCTAAGATAGTACATTTACGTCACTCGTCAAGACATGTGCCAGGATGCAGCATATTTTGGACAGCGGTACCTCTCTGCTGGGGTGAATTCTTCGCAGTTGTCGTGGTCCGAAAATATAACGTCACAATCGCTTTAAAAAAAATATGCATGCGTCCCTGAAATGGAAACGTCACGTTCACAACAAAAGGCAGGGGGATTTATGGCGACGTTTTTGCGGTACCGGACGATAGTGGTCAAAAACAACCGATTAATCTTGGCCAACAACGTGGGCACTGTACCGGTACTGTGTACAGCCACACCAAATTGCAGGACATGCAGTTTTGGTGTCTATTAATGTCGCGTGTCTTTTAACTAATTTCGACTCGGCTTGTTGACTTCTAGGTGCGCTATAGAATTATGTTGCTTTACTGTTGCATTGCTTGGGTATGATGCATCAAATGGGTACTGGCCATGTTTGGAGTCGGGTCAAGGTGCCGCAGGTTACTCTTCGCCCACCTTCTGCTCACGACGGTACAGCATTCTTTCGAATTGCGTGTAATTTGGACAAAACAGGTCTCGAGCCAATCCTTAGCGCCTAGGATGTCAGTGACCCTCAATTAGCATACATACACACGATGACTCAACCCGGTCCGCAATTTTATCTCAACTATCCGCCAACTTAAAGACTAATGAGGACGACACCCCCGCCAAAATTTTTGGGCTTAAAAAAAAATACCAAGTCCTGCGCAGTGACAAGGAATAGACACCAGCCGGCTGTTGCAGGTACGGAGAAAGAGGAATGGTGTCGTGATGCTAAATGAAGAAGCACATGTTGCGTTACCTCTAGTTCCAAAATATTGCAACTTGCTCCACTTCGAGGTCACTACCTCATCCCAAAGAAGGTTTTGGAACGAAAGAAGCCGCGCCTCATTCTAAGGATTATATGCTCTGTCCGAGGTCCCCACTTTTGCCGTCCTATCGATTTACCTGTTGGCCTCTTCTGAAAAGGTGGACCTTGAACATGCAGGTTGCGTTCACCTGGATGTTACCCTTTTTTTATATATATAAGTCGATAGATTCGCACAAGCTGTATAGCAAGCGATTTTGCAAGCGATGGGCGGATAAGCGGTGTTGTTGACCGTTTGATCAAAATAGACGAAAAGTTGCAGCGTATTTCGATTGTTACGAACGGAAATTGAGTGGTGTAATTTCCGTAACATTGCGCAAGTTCCCAAGGTTTGGGCACCACGAAGCACCGTCGGCTTCTTCTTTCAATCTCAGCATCCTTTGAGTGGAATGTCCTTGTGGGGGTCCGCCGGATAAGATTTAATTACAGCAGACACAACTGAACTAAGGCTCGTACACTATAGGTCAAGCAGACCAAGATTGAATTTCAGTCTCCAGATGACAAACCCTGTCTTTCGCTAGGCTAGACAATTTCATTGCATTTTTGACGTGTGGACGTACAGGGTGAGTCATAATTGCAATTGGAGCATTGTACAAGCAAGTGACTCACCCTGTGGAGTCATCGAGTTGACGCAAACTTATCGACTCTATGCGGCTTATATCCTGACTCTTATGCAACCATCCTGCCTTGACGAACTTGAGCCCATGATAGGCCCCACATTTTTTGGTCATGGAAGCCTGCTTATGGCCACCGGAGCGGGTCATGAATGGGGTTGTGATTTAGCTGGTTGGATATATAACATAAGCTCCGGCCTCTCCTGAAAAGGCATGGAGCGTGGACGTGGGCGAAGCATGGTTTTTGGCTATGTGCCGTGAAAAGCAAGCGGCGCCTAGCAGTCTTAGCAGGGCTGCTGTGTCGCAATCGATGGCACTTGTTGCCTTTTGCCAGCCAAAAAGCCAGCCAAGCAGGCAAGGCACGAGGGTTGGAGGTGCCAACAGGTTTTGGCCAGGGCTCAGGAGGTGTTGTAGTGTTCCGGGATGACAATGCGTCCGAATATTTGGTTTAAGAAATATATGTCGACGAAGCCAATAATAAAGCACATTTTTTGCGTATTTTCAGGGCGAGACTTTGACTGGAGGCAGTGGAAGCTTGAGTCCTCACCGATCTCTGGAAGGTGCACCAGAGGCGCCACTGTCGCCGCTGAGGGCGCTGAGGTCGTTGGGACGACAACTGTCGGAGGACGCGAGGCGACGGAGGGAAAGTTTCGCTGCGTCGCCGTCGCTTCTGGCCGTCTGTGGCACAGTACCGTCAGGTGAGAATAAAAAAAATGACATCAAAACAAAATTTTCTGCCATTTGGAAAAACATCTGCACAGCGATAAACAAATCGGTATGTGCAGATACGATGTTTATCCAAATGACTGCAGAAATGACAATATTTCAGTCTGCAACCAGCGTGGGTAGTAGGATTTGATGCAAAACAAGTAATAATTAGGTGGCGGACGCTTCCATAAATAATTCGTCATTAACCGGTGGTGTTGAGGGATAAAATATGGGATTACGTCGTTGGCAGTTGGGATGTTTATGCTTCGGTTGGTGGTTCATAGAGCTACATCGCCCGGGAAAATTGATCGATGAAGTGTGCAGCTCTTTGCTGAATTCCTTCAGCTTCCGCTAAGTGAACATTAGTTTAAGCCTGCAAAATGTAGAGAAATTATTATTTGGCAGCAGGATGAATTATCTCAGAAAATTGAACAAAGTGCGACGTCCTTTTTGCTCATTATTTTATCACCAGTTGGTGAAAGTGCATTTGGCATGTTGAGGAAAGTACTTGCCAACTTTCTCCATACTTTTTTGTTGTTGCTTCATCCAGCATTTTAATCCGAATTTATTGCTGAACTTTCATTTCGCCCACCTTTAATCCGCAAAAAAAAAGTGGACGTCACGTGCTATTGCTATACATTATATTATTTGCAGGACCTTTTGCACGAGCCTCGTTTGGTAGGCAAATGAGGTGCGAATTTTAATTAAAACTCTGGGGCTACGTGCAGCTCGTGCCTTGCGTTACACAGGGTTTGAAGCTAGATTGCTCACTGAATAAATTCTCTTTTTATACGGTTGCGGTCCGGATTTTTAATCGTCTTAAATTTTGTAAGAGGACGGTTCTATAGCTCTTTTATCAGGTGTTCCTTTTGCTAGAGTGCTGCTCAAGATTGCATCCCTCTTTGGAGACAGGGGGAAAAAAAGACATCCATTAGGTCTAATCGCATTTGGCGCGTAAACCGCTATTGACAGATTGGAGTTTGTTTGGCTGCTCCTTTTGTTCGGGACTCGACAGAATTTAATCATGCTTCAGCAGGAAGAAACTTTCTTTTTTCATATTTTTTTCCTGCTGGCTCGTAAAGTCCTCCGACGGTGTTGACTTGGATTAAATTTGAGTAGGCTAGACTTGAAGCTGGAAACATGGAAACGTTGCGAAACTTTTAGGATCGCTGCCAGAACATCGTAGGTCTGGTCTCATCATGTATCACGGATGACTTGATGCAGTTACAGCGAAATATGGAGAATCGGAAATGAGTAGTGCAATTATTTGCATTGCGTTTCCACAGCTTATGTAGTGCGATTGGATTTACTGGGCCCTAATGCGGGCATTAATTAGCAGGCAGGATTATATCACGTGTTTCGGCTCGGCAGCAATTCACATCTGCTCTAGGAACGACGGATTACGTGCTAAATGAATAATCAAATAATGGATAAACCGATCATAACTTTGGGGATGGGTTCGTATGCGATTACTGGAGGTGTGGAAAATGGTTGGGGCTGGCGGTCCAATGGCCAGGTCATGGGTATCCGGAATATCAAGTTTAGGGGTTTTATAGGTTTTTGCTGCGGGAGGAGGGGGGGGGGGGGNGGGGACTATAATCGGGTCTCAGGTCCAGTGGGGCAGGAATAAAAGCCGATTGTTACAACTTTGGTGTCAGTGATATTGTTTGGCTCAATTCTCTGGAGATTGTCCCCTTTGCGTCTGCAAGAAACTGCGGCGCAATGATATTTTTTGGGTTCATCCTGAGAGTTGGACCTTCCTTCGTGCAGATGAGCCTCGCGGGAAGTCCTGAACAGCCAGGATAAATAATCAGGACCAACGTTGAATATACAAACACTGTAGGATGCACTAAATTTTTCCAGAGTCAGTGGTGACAACCACTGTCATATTAAAAGCTTGCATGTTTTATTAACGAAGCGTTCCATTAGGGCACAAGTATCAAAGGAGCACTTGCTTATTTACAGACTAACTTGGAGTGCATGTGGGTAGAGCCACTCTCATTGAATTAGTTAATCGTCAAACTCGCAGATGCCAGGACTGTGCCACATTATTATTGTATTTTTGTGATGGCCCGACGTTACATCATTCCTGATATGGCCAAGGCTGAAACTTTTTTGGGTGGTGTCCTGCATCCAGCCCAGAGCGAGAGAGAGGAAAAAGCTGGAATTTTTGCAGAGCATTTTTCTGGCTGGCTTGTTATGATTTTCACTTGCAGCCTCCCAAGGGGGTGATAACTTCTGGGCCGAGGGCCTGACGGGTAATATTTGGAGAGAACAGACAGTATCAGGATCAGTCGGGGTTCCGCCGTCTCTCAAAAGGATAGACGCGTCTTGTTTGGCTGCTGACGTGAGGAGCAGGCTTATAGAAAAGTGGAGGTCGAGATTATTATACAAAGTACTTTGACAGACACACCATTAACCAGGAAGTGAAGGTACGGCTTTTGTTCAGGCTTATATCGAGTCAGTAAGTATAAAGTTTTGGTCCATTGGGCCATCACAATTTTAGTTCCAAGTCACGTGGGAATCACGTTGATATGGAGCGGAAAATTTTGTCGCAAAATTGCCCTGCAGTAATATTTCACACACCCATAGTTTGTTTTCCGATATCGCTTGGTTTATTCTGTGTGTTCACACAGTGTTAATGGTTGATACCGGCGTATGTTGCTAGCATATAAATAAAGGTTAGCGCATTTGGTGCAATCATATAAATTGCGATTTTTTTTTTTAAACAAGGCGACGTAATAACGCCTGGCTTGATAAGATCCGATAACTCAATTATGTTGGCCTTCTTCCAGTTCAGATTACCTTACTCAAACTGTATGTTTATAGACACAATTTTGTCCGATTTTTCCCCCCTGTTAGTATGGGCCGATATTCGAACTGTTTAACGGCGGAAGTTAATGGGAAAGTCCATTAACATTCCAGGCGAGTCAGGAATGTCGAAGGTCCCCCTCCATTCCTGAATTGTCCGGATGATAATCTGCGAGACGAAAAATTGACAGGCTGAGTCACCCAGATATTAATAGAGAGGATGCATGACCTCAGAGACAATTCCATATGCAGGTAGCATTTAGAGGTTACATTTTTATTATTATTTTTTTTTACAGACAGTGTTTTGGCTGCATGTAATCTGGCTGGACAGATACAGGGTAATCTGTATTACGAGCCGGATAAAAAGACGAGGTGTGGCGAGATGGCCTTCAGACTTTATACAACATGAGGCTTGTAATATCTAATGCACCAGCCGGAAACAGCTGACGTGAGTTCCCAAACACTATTTGCAGATGCGGGACGACCGCGGTTGGAAATAGGCCACGTCGCGGTTGATAGTTTGTCCGGTTTCGGTATTCTCGGTGCACGGTGGAGGGGTTGTGGGGCCGTATATATAGACAATGTAGGTCGTAAATTGCTGCGGCATGCGGTGTCATTCTCCCGAGAGAGATAATGTACCCGGCAGGTGATGTAGTTCCAACCCTGATCATATGAACACACCACTAGGGGAGCTTTGTAGATAGGCGTAGTTCAGATGTGGTGGTCGTGCAATGCGTGTGGTTCGAGGAAAAGGACATGTACGAAGCCTTGATGATGATGTCGCGTGAGATGGTGACCACTAGGGACATGTGGGACGATATGGAGTTTGGGTTGTACTGGCAGCGGCTTCGTGGCGTGTTTCTGTGGGAGCCTAGACGCAGGTCCGATTCGGACGTTGGGATGCAAGTGTACCGCCGGACATCGTCAGGTATGAGCAACTTACACCAATGACCATAAGTTGAACCAGAAGTTACGCTAGGTTGGCAACAGCGGAATGACGACTCTATTGCGACTTGGATATTGACATGTGTATAGCACAATGCACCTGCCGGCACCTGCCAATTGTGTGCATGTCAGGAGTACAGTACTTGACCCTTGAATCGGAGAGCACACTCCTTGAATCGGATAAAATGCCAAGTAGGGAAATGTTGAATCACGATGTACACATAAATCGCAATAACATAGCATGGAATTTTCGTCGCACTGTTATAGCAGTACCAATGCACTACAGTGGTACTGCTAAGTTAGCAGTACCTATCACGACAAATATTCCACTCGTTGCTTTTATTTACGTCAACTTTGTGACGGCACATGCCTTACATACGATAATCGCAGATGCGCCGTACTTTATGACCTGTCGACCCTAAACCCGATTTGAATGTACGCACCATCATTTTATTATACAAGTTGTTTATTTTCATTCACTTTTATCGGCCAATGGCAAGGACGGCTCGAGGGCGTCACGTCATGATTTGACTGTAAATTTTTGTGTGTGGCTTCGAAGTATTCATGCAGCAGGATTTCGACGAAGCGATTGCAGATTAAGCTGGCTTTTGTTCCCATAGCTTAAAGGCTATCGCTTGCTTGGCATTTCAAATTGCGTATGTAGCACGTATCCGAACCGATCTGGAATTATCCGTCGAAATCCGGAGAAGCTTCGTCACACATCCGCATGTGTTTATCAACAAGAATTCCGACACCAGGCAGATGCGAGCATGTATGTCAATACATTGTAAATATAGGCATATCTGGGGACAAGTCTGGGGATATTGTTGTACTGACGTACTATGCTGTCCGTTTCCTACTCCGATATGTCCAGCAAGTATTTTATAACCATGACGCGTAGCACAATTGCATTCAAATGGATAAATGCATCATAATGCTCTGACGGGTCTACAGTGTATAGTGGTGGAAATTAATGTATAAGCACAAGTATCGCCGCCTGGCGGACCTTTTCCATTTGCTTCATGTAAAGGAAAAGCTCCGCCAGGCTGCGATACTTGTGCTTATCCATTAATTTCCACGACTGCACTGTACAAAAACACTTCGGTTATTGCGAATTTTTGGCACACATGACGTCACTGATGGATTTATGCATTTCAGGCTCTTCAGAGACATCTAACCTGGTGCGCATGCGCAGCTCGGTCCTCGGACAGTCGGCGCCATCTTTATCTGCCAGTATGGTAAGTTGAACGATTTTTGTTTAAAAAAAAATATGAAAACACCTCTGCTTGGACATCTTGTAGGGTTATAAAAATTGTTCTGGACCCCTATTTTTATTATGAAAACCTCCCATTGTAATAAGGTGTCATAACCGCCTGGGCAGATCAGGTTTGACGGCATTCCGGATATTTTTAGGGGCACCCTTTGAGGGAGCTGTTTGTTTGCGTTCGGCGGGTCGTCAATCGAAAAGCTGTTTGCATATCTAATGATGGGAAAAAAATAACGTTTTTTGATTGCCCAGGCACACTAATCGATGGCCTAACCCCTTCAAGAATTGGAAACAGTTTGTGTGAGTTGGGAACATTGCACTAGCCAGTGTGAGTAACTTCCTCACCATGTTTGTACTGTAGTCATGCAATCGCCAAATATATACGACCGCACTTTGCTCTCATATAGTGAGAATATTCCCACTTCCATGAGAGTCAGCTAAAAATGAGGTTATCTGACGGAGGAAAACAACATCCTTCCTATTTTCCCACCAGATAAACTCCCACTGTTTGGGTATATGTTACACGCTGCATGTTTTGTTTTTTTGTTTGTTTGTTTGTTACGTGGGGATACTTAATATCGTTCGGTGTTGGATGTCAGTATACGAAAATGGGAGTAAGCACCATATATGGGCAGGGGAAGAAGATGGGGGCGGTTTGGTGAAAACTGAGGGTGAAAGTGTGCATGGTTATGGCCTACTCTTAATTGGAAGTGGGTCACACATTTAATTTGCGCGTACATACCAAGTTGTGTCAGTGAATATTTATACACTGATCCCTGCCTTTTAGCAAAGGGGGGTTATCCGCGTCTAAGAATACTGGGGGGAACACATCAAATGTCTGTGGTTGATCAACAAACACGCGTGACTTTTGGGTCGCGGCCAACTCGTAAATAAAGAGATAAGTATGCGCGGGTGGCTCCCAGTGTGTGCTACTGAACTTGAAATTTTTTAAGACGACTGTTCATGGAGCAAACGGGATGTGAGTCAATCCTAGAGGCATTTTTGCGTAAGGGTTGGCCCGGAAGCTGCATTGTTGGGATTGTTGTTATGTCCGGACCAGGCGCTGCCATCTGCCGAGAGAAACGCTCGATTTTGGCATAGAAGCTGCTGGTTGATTCGCCATCTGGGAGAGTCGGGTTGGAACTAACAGCGCAGGCTCAGCAGTAGCAGCGATTTATGGGCTGCTCAGCGATAGGTGTCGAGGGAGGATAGCGACGATAAATTCAGGCCTAATTGAGAGGTCTGGATGAAGCTAGGCTCACGGTGCAGAATGAATGGGAGACAAATTGTCCTGTCCTGAAAGTTTACTGTGTAAATTGTTTGAAAAATATTCTCACAGATATTTGATGTCCGCGCACTTGCATGATGTGCGCTGATCAATGATGAGTGTCCGGATCGATCTGTCCGGTGGCGTGCCCCGAGTTTGATGGATAAGCTGAAGGTGCAGAGTTGTCTGAATTATGGAGCACCGTTGACACCTTTCGCGGAACTGCGGTTGCCATGCAATTTTCGCAATATCCAGTAGCCTAGCTGTACTTGAACCGAGAATGTGGCAAATGGGACCTTGATAAACACCCCTAGTTTTTATAGGTTTAGGTTTATGTTGATTCGGAAGAAGCCAAAGGCTATCTGGCTATAAGGTGGGACAAGTGAAGACAGAAACGAAGAGAGGAAAGACTGTTGATATCTCTCTTAGTCCTAATCTTAGTCTGTCCGACTTTGTAGACGAAGATCTACCGCCGGCATAGCTCTTGGGGTCATGGGAGACCACCTCCACGACAAAGTGGCTTGTTTTTTTCATAGCACCATGGGGATATGTATTTCATGAAGGCCTTTTTTGACCCTAGGAGGCCGCCATATTTTCTGCAATGTGCATAAGTCAGCGGTGTGGCTAACCCGTTTACGCAAAACCGGCCAAGGGTGTGTCCAGACCACTTACGTTGACCACTCTTTGCCGCCGCATCTGCAAAGTTCAATTTCCGCCCTTTTGGTGCGGGGTCTCTTCTGCGGCTCGGAGGATAATGAGCTGGAAAAGTGAGCACACTGCGAATACATGGTGGGAAAATGAAACGCCTCATTAGCCAGCGGGGGTGAAGGAAGAAGTATGACCCAGGTAGGGGGGAAAAAATGGCGAATTTTCCGGGAGCAATTCATTTCTGTGGGGGTAAATGCGGACTTATCGTGATATTTGAAAGTGTGCAACTAACAGCGCCGCGTGGTAAATTCAGAGGAAGTTGCAGCTAAAATCCCCCC
>KZ538405.1:32013-45589 GCA_000934665.2 Catajapyx aquilonaris
CCCCCCCCCCCCCCCCCCCCGGGCCCAAAACCAGGTCCAAAACGATCGAAGGCACCGTCTGTCGGTGGGGAATTATGGCCCGAATTATTGCGGGCCACGTTTCTAGTCGTGTCGAACATTGCAGTGGATATGTGTACAGCAGGCCAAAATATTCAAGAGTTAGGGTGCACCAACTATTGGTATATAAAAACCATGACGGTGTTTCGCGTGGGATCTGGAGCGAGTTTAGGAAATGCCAAAAAATTGCTTTTGGACCCAGGCCAAAATCCCATCCATTGATTCTGTTGGAACGAAATTTGGGCCAAACGATTTCATTTTTTTTTCGTGCATGCGTGGGGTAGGTCCAGAACTTGCATGATATATTGGGACAATAGCCCCATGAGCCTAAGGCAGATTTTTGAGATATCTTTCTTCTAATCCGCTATTTCTCTCCGTCGGATGTTTGTCCGACCTGATAGAGCGCTGGCGGCGGATTTACCACATAGTACTATTCTTCACGTGGAGTTGGCGCACCATTACCCTTCATACTCCTGCCAATATTAAGTCGTGCGGAAGATAGTGGAACTATCAGGTCGGACAAACATGCGACGTGGAGAATGCTCCCAAATTTGGCGATGGGTTCACTAGTACTGTTAGAAGAGGAAGCGTTGGGATCAAATTGGAATGTGCTCATTGGATTAACTAGGGACTGGGACTGAATCCGACCACTTTCTATTGGAAATGGGCGGGATTTCGGATGCGGCGGAATTGGGCGAGATTCTCATGGGGAGGTCGTGGAAATTTTGGGTCGACCCGCAGGGTTCTTGGCGTGCAAGTTTGGGAGGTAAATTTTGCTGCGGGTAACAAAAAAAAATAGCGGTGATTAGTAGCAGCGACTCGGCTACTCACGCTGTACCTATAGCCTTATGAATAATTGCGATTGCATCGGCGGCTCCTTCAGATGCGGAAGGCCGTGTGGGGAAAGGCCGTGCTCTTTAGAAACAGTGGCTCCAGAGGGGCCTCTTTTCAAGTGCTCTCTCGTTGAACGTTCCCATTCTAACACTATGAATAATGCAAGAGGTGGGTGGGTTCTATCCGTGATCACCCCACCCCAGTTTCTACCCCAAAAGGCACGGGGCGCCCTCTTTTTAAGCCCAGGCTTCATTCAATTAACGGCCTAATTAAACGACCAAATGATAAAATTTTTAGCAGATACGTACGTCATATCTGTGGGTGATCGAACTGTGTCCACCCACCGTCATCGAGTTAATTCGTCGTAATAACCCGGAGGTGGGTGTGGAGAGTGGGTGATTAATCAGAGTGGGTTTTTTTCCCCGTCGCCAAATGTGGGTTTATTTCCGGAGATGTATGAACAATAAACTGGTTGTCATTTAGGGGTTTCCCCAGGGGGATGTCCATTTTTTGGTGGGTGTAATGGACTCCCGGGGACACCGTTTGAATAGCCTAATAATATGCTTTGTAGCTAGTTAACCCCTGGTCACCTCATTCAATTGAAGGAATTTGCGCAATTGAGATTGCATTCTAGGCAGGCATTTTCGTGTACAAAAAAAAAGGCCAAATCCGCAATGCTGATACAGGTTACATGTGAAGTGGGAATAAAATGCGGAGAATCGATAGAGTGTACCGGCAACGCAGATATACCAGCTTGGAGGAACCACGACCTGCCTCGACTCGTTTTAGAAAGAAGATGATAGCCTTCCCTAGTGTCAGTCACGTCTAGAAAGTTGCTAGGGTCCAGAAAAAGCCTCAGCTCTCTCTAGTATACTTGGAGACAGGATGCTCTTGTATTGATCAGAAGAAGGGGAAGAGGGAGCCTTGACTTGAGGGGGAGTTTGTGACGCACGAGGAAGCTGGTTTTTAGTGGGAGGGAGGGTGACGCCACTGTGACATTCACTCAAAATAATGTTCTTGGTAGCCGACCCTCACTTTCATTCCAAACCGGATGCCAATTGGTGCCAGGTGAATTGCAAAAAAAAATATTACTGAAACCAAATGTAAGTTTTGACCAAATAATTTCTTATGCAAACCGAGGTGTTTTGATACCAATCATTGCTGGAGTTGTCACACGACGAGTTGTCGTTCAGCAGGGGGTTGACAATGTGGCTCGACTCCCTCGAAACCGTGGTATTATCAGCGACAGGCGGAAAGGAACAGTCTAATTGACTGGCGTGTAATTACCTGGTCGATAGTCGTGGCCTGTTTCATTCACTTGTCGAAGTGCAATTCCCGAAGTTTGGGGGGGTACTAAGTAAAAGTTTGGTCCTCCGCCCTCCCAAACTGGCAAAAGGGCAAAGGTTAGGCGACTCCCACAGAAAGCGACATTGATCCTCAGCAGGATAAAAAACCCTAGAGTTATGTAAGTACTTGTAGACATAATTGAAAGGCATCGTCTTGCGTGCAAAAAAAGCGAGTCTCGTTAGTCTCTCTTGGGAAGTACCGGAACCTGAGAGTCAACATTGCCAAATTGCAGTGACGGCAAATGAGACATTCAATACTGCTGTATTATAAGTTTGATAAATAACCGTTACATGTGTCGGGTAATGCAATATCCCCGGGGGGAAAAAATGTTTTGGAGAGGCGAAAAGCTTTTTGAACCGAAAAAATTCTCCAAGTGAAAAATCCATCACAGTTTTTTTTTATTATAGATTGGCGAGCTCTGATTCGCTTTCTGCTCGCCCACGCTCCTAGCAATATCAAACAAACACGCAAACTTTTGCAAACTTTATTTCGCCATCCGGAATGGATGAGTTTGAAGCCCTGGTTTACAGATTACGTAAAACTCCGGTTCTCTCTTTTTTTTAATCATACCAAATCACGCAGCTTGCCCAGGGCCCGTGCGTATATATAAATCTTGGCAGCCCGTTAAGTTGTTGTACCTATCTGCAAATGCTGACGTAAGTGTTGTCCTCCCAGAATCGACCTCTGGACACCGAAATTAGCGCCAAAAAGTTTTTCCGCTGTGAGGGGTTAGCCGTCTCATTATGCAAAAAAGCACAAAGGAGGGGGGAGGGTAATTTGCCATCATTCGCATTCCATTTGGTGGCCACTGCGATTTTTTTTTGCGGGGGCTAAAAGTTTGGCAAGTGTAACACCGTCCCCTTGGTTTTTGAGAGCGCGGAGGGTAGAGTGTGGCATAATTCCCTTTGCCTGCAGCCAGGCATAGAGAGAGAGGACGAAATCTAATTTAAACGGCGCTGCCTTCGAGGCTGGTCCGAACATGGCTTCTCTGCAGGAAAATTTTCGGAGCACTGTAGCTTCACCTGCAGCGAGACAATCTGCACGTGGAAGAAAAGTGGTCGGTGGATGAACTTTCTGGAAACGTGGGAGGAGAAATTCCGATTGTATCCAGTTGCATGTTGGGCAATCCCGTATAATGCCATTTCAACTGGCGGTATTGACCTTGCCCCGAAAATTGCGCAGAACTTCTGGAGAGCTTGATATAAACTGATGTTAATCGCAGGATCTTAAAATTTGCAAGGAGCCAAATAAAATCGGGCCGGGTGTCATTGGCCCTGCCCCGTAAAATGGTAACGAGCGAATTTTGAAACACAATTTCACGAATTTCTGTGCAAAAATTCGACGTCATCTAGAACTTCCGTTGAAATGACCCCCCCTTAGCAGAAGCACTCGGGCGAAATTCCTTCCACATAAAGCTGCTTACAGGTCCATTTTGGGGGGGTCTGGTCCTCCTCTGAGCAACCATCGGCAAAGTCAATTGCGAACTGCGGAGGCACCTTTATGGTGTTGTCCCAGAGACTCTACTGAGGGGGCTTATGGCAAAGAGAATTAAAGTATTTTCGCAGAATAAT
Organism: Catajapyx aquilonaris; assembly: GCA_000934665.2. Taxonomy (NCBI): domain Eukaryota; kingdom Metazoa; phylum Arthropoda; class Diplura; order Dicellurata; family Japygidae; genus Catajapyx; species Catajapyx aquilonaris. Next base: position 35,823 of record KZ538405.1, read on the forward strand.
CCAGCCCGATTTACCGTCCAGCTGAGTTGATAATGGAAATGGATTAACTTTGATGGTGGGGGAGCTAGAAAACATTCAACAAATGCAAGGGTTGGGTGCAGTTATGTTTATTAATTCGGCAGGAGGATTAAACTTTGGTGCTGCACTATGAAAGTTTCGGGCAGACATCAATATTTCGGCACTTTTTTTTTTTTGGCGGTGTCCGACCTTATCATGGCTGGTTTTTGTAGTGATGGAAGGGATAAAATTGGCGATAAGGATGCAGAAATTTGAGCTTTCATGTTTTCACGGTGTAATTTTGTTGGGCGCACGTTTTTGTTTCATTACTGGTTGGTTGTAAATGCAAAATAGTCGGTGTCAGATGTATTGCGTGCGTTTCATGGATGCGCGTAAGATGGATAACCCTCGAAATGACATGTTAGTTGCCTGCAGGATAATTATCTAGGTTACTTCCAGGTGGTTAATCAGGATGTATTGCATGGCAGTGAAGGAAAAAAATTAATTGCACAGCCTCATGAGCGAATGGCACATTTTATTATTCAGTATATTGTACAGTACAATATACATCATGACTCACATTTTTTCACATTTGTCATGCCTGCATTTGTATGGTTTGGGCCAATAGAGTTGTGAATCACCCTGTGCAATCGATTGCGACATAATTTCTTTAAAATGAGTGTCAATTATGCGTGTGACTCTATCAGTAACAGCCGCCACCGTGAATTAGCATGCGAATCGATCCCCACAAACATGTCCTGTCACAGTTGATTTCCATTAATAAACTTTTTTTAAGTAAGCGTGCATTCACTCGTTACTGATATGCTGACGTGACTGTAATATTTTGTGTTGTTTGCATGGCAGCTATTTAGAACTTATTTGTACCGAATCCGTTTAAAAAGGTGTTAAAAGACATGTATGTCACTACAATACTGTTGTGAATGGTAGATACATTGTTAGTTTTTCTGACGTGAACTACAATGGGTTTAGACAGTAGACAGATGACTTCACTGTACAGAGGGCATGACCGTTTCCATCTCTATTTTTTTGCACTACATCCGTTGGATCCAATTATGGGAAAAAATATGAAGAATCCAACAAGTCTAGTATTTTCCCCTGGAGGCATGTATCCTTTACTATGGAACAAATCACTTCAGATTTTAGAACTTCCTGAGAGGCTAATATTGGGCCAAGGTCCTTTTGTTTCGCCCCCGTGTTCTGCCAGCACCACTTTTGTGCACTTCCCTCCTCCCAACAAAAGGAATCTCCTCCCCAAACTCTCCAGCCAATGATGAATGGTAGGGTCTGGGGGACGTGGCCTTATACTTTGGGATTCACCCTGTGGGATATACTTCCTGCTGAGCGCCCCCGAGTCCGTTAAGTTGTCTACGCAGTTTCCCCCTAATGAGAGGGGCTTTTAGGTTTTGGGAGGGGGGGAAAAGCTTACGTCGGATTTACGGCATAAATTTGCTCCAATTGTAGCGAGTTTGACCTGAACACTAGGTGGCCGCTGAATAGGTGCAGTAATTTACATGCGAATAATGCAGTGGGGGACCGGACATTTTGAGACTATCCAACAAAAAAAGTTTTACTGATTTAATGCTTCAGAATGTAGTTAAAGGGAAGTTGAGTGCAGTTATTCACTAAAACGCTGGGATAATGATGAGGCATCTTATTGGGAGCCGGCGAAAAGTCTGGTTTGGAGGATATTGATTGGGTCGAGCGACAGTATACATCGCCGCCAAGCGACTTTGGCCTTCGAAGCTATAAAGTGTCGAAAAGTTTTGCTGATAACTCGCGGCGTTTGAATCACGAGAGGAATTATGTTATCCGGGACGGGAGGCAGACAAAAAAAAAAAAAAAGTTGCAGGGCGGTCAAGCGTCAGGCGAACTTTCGGGTATCCAGATTGATTAACTCTGGATACACTGCGGATTTTCTGGAGGCAACTCGTGGCAGGACGAAACAGTGGTTACATATTTTTTTTATTATTTATTAATTTAATTTCCGGAATTGTAAGCCATCCGAGAAGCGCAAATTGAGAGTAAAAAATGGTCCGGGCTAAAATGAGGGCAGGAAGTAACGAAGACGAAACGGATGGAAAAACGACAACGACGCCAATTTCGTCTTCGCTGGTTCATTACTTGGCCAAACGTGTCACAGCACAGAAAGGATGGGAAAAAAAGAAGAGGATTCCCCTTTGGAGAAGGCTTCACTTCTTTGAGATAGGAAAAGACCTTAAGTAAGAGTAATCGCAAGGACTAGTGTGCTCGTGGGAGTGAGGTAAAAAGAGAAGGAAATATACACTCTGGTTTCATGGATCTACATGGGATAGGGTTTGGACTTTTACTACTGTGAAACTGCGGTCCTTTGAGGGGAAAACTAGGGCCGATTTTTGAATGCCTCGGTGGAGAGCGAGTCTCAAGGGAAATGCCCAGTGTGTTTGAGCGCAACGGGGTAATGCCAGGGCCGATTTCATGTAGATTTACCTCCCTTAGAGACGAATGGTAGAAGCTGAAATCGAAGAGGGCTTCCTGGAATTATGTGTACACTAGAGAGGGTGGTGGGGGGGCTTTTACGTCGGTTCTTTTTTATGCGCGGTACCCACGCGATCGACAGATCTTCTACTGGCAGTTGTGCACCATGGCAACCCACTCGCTTCGAAGCGCAATCCATCGGTATAATCCTCCATCCACCTGGGGGCATCCAGAAACATGCACTGTACCGTGAATCCGCTGTAGCCGGGATTCAAGATGTCTCCTCTGCCAGTATGCCAAACCCAACTGTTACGCATAAAGAGAATGCTTGGAAGTGTACACGAGTAGGCCTGCTGTCGTTCTGGATGTTTCAAGATATGGACTAAAAATGGCGCCCGTGTCACGCAGATCGAACCCAACTTTTATCTGATGGAAATGCAACGTGAATTCGGTGATTATCAACCACTCGCTCAATTTTATTAAGCCTCAGTGTTTGTATCCACTGAGGGACACAGTGTTTAAACATTTGTAATTTATATATAATAACTGAATTCGGTGGTTATGTTGTTGCATAAAAATTGTAGCTGACACGGTTATAACTATTCCCATTTTAATGAATTTTAGTGCATTAAAAGCAGCTTATTTTAAAGTAGCTTACTGCAGAGAAATTTCCGGATGATTACGATGATGTACGAAAATAACCGTCTCCATTTCCAACGTTTAGTTAAGAGTATTAACGGTTCAAACTATTATTACTGTATACAGTTGGGCATTCGACGCTACACTCGCCCCTGGTGAATTTTTAATCCGGCTTGTATAGGATTAGAGCTTTTGTCAGGCCGGTTTTATTTGTCGATGTGAAGTAGTCTCCCCTGTATATACGACAGTATAAAATGTAATGAAAAAGCACATAAATTTAGCTATACGACCAAAATTTGAAGTGTATATCTGCATCAGTAGTTTTTCCTTCCATCATTTTATTATACATTTATCGTGCATTGGCGCATATTAACGGACACAATAGCTCCAGGGACTCCAGGTATAGGTCGGACCTCCATGGTCCTCACCCCTCCACTTCTGGACATAAAAATCAGATCACGATTTTCTAAGACCCCAACTGACTCTGTTCCCATTGGCCAGTTGGCCACACAGGAATCGATACGTATATATATATATATATATATATATATATATATATATATATATATATATATATATATATATATATATGAGGATTATTTACCCCGAGTAACCACTAAAACCTTTTTCCACCTCCCCCTCTGGAGAAAACACTCGAAGAGGGAAAAACTGGTATTGGGAATCGTCGTGTAAGGTACAGGGGCAATATTAGAAGAAACCATCAGGAACGTGAGAGACGTGTGGAATTAAGTCACTCTTGACCCAGAGGAAAATCGGGACTTCCGTACTCTTTACCCAGGGTTTTCCTTATCTGTTTGTTTCCGGAGCCCTCTCTTGATGGCACCTAATCGAAAAGGACGCTGTTGACTCGGTGGAAACCAATCCTGTCGCATCCAATCCATCACCGTTGTGAAGCTTCTTTCTTTTTTGGGTGGTGGAGATATATGGCGGTCGTTACTTCTCGACTACTGGGGTCTTATGAGGCCCTGCAACATTTTTTTTGTTATATAAAAAAAAAGGTTAGGGAGTTCCAACACCGTCAAGTGCAAGAAGTGCAGATCCATCAAGGCTCCTTTCACTTTTCTGACGTCCATTGTTCCTCACGTGGAGGACAGCACTGACAGAAACGTTCGGTTAGACGTCCTCAATGGCCAGGAACGGGTATTACATGGCCATGGATGCGTTAACACGCGGGATTACCTTTTTTTTTTGGGGGGGGGGGGGGNGAGGAGGAGGAAAAGATGAGAAAATGGTCGCTATTAATCTTGACAGAGTTATACGATCCATTGTTGACTCTTGATGGCACTTTTGTGCTGGCTACTTACTCGTAGTATCGTCCTTTCGGGTGATGGGACGGTGTCTCGTGAAATATTTCTTGCTATTTCCCTGTGCGAATGAAGCTCATTTCGTATATCCATCAGTTGGCGTCGGAAAGTCATTTTAGTACGCTGACGATATGAAATTCGGCAATTGATTTTCATTCAATTTTGTTTCATATCGAACGTTCAAATAGATTTTAAATCGTCATATTTCGCAATCATTCTATGACTGATCATTCAATGTACTGCCAAAAGTCTGTACGTTCTCATCAAAAGCAAGCCCAATTCTTTGATTCGATATTTATACGTCCCCCCCTTTTTTTTAAATATGCATGTAATGCTGGTTTAGACCTCAGGCCGCGTTGGGTAGAAACCTCTCCCCAAGCAATTAGCGACAAAAGCCATGGCTTGTTAAATATTCACAATTGTATTATTTTGCCGCAGCTTTTTATGATGGAAAAAAAATGAGCCGGCGTAATTTTAAAGCGGAAAAGGTCAGGAGTTCGAAAAAAAAAAATGTTAATGTTCATCATATGATATTGGTGCGACAACCTGATTGGAAAGTGCCATGTGCAATTTTACACTAATGGAGCTGCACCGAACACTCTGGTTTTTAACGGCGTCACTCAAAACTTCATGACCACATGTTGCGGTTCTCCTGCATCAATGGATAAATGTACGCAATAATCGAGCCTAATGTCCGGTTATGTGTTTACCCCCCACAATTTTCGTGTATCCTAATGTTGTATGCAACCCAAACGCCTCTCTTGCATTGCGGGCCGGTCGTGTCACCAGGCGCTTTTTTAGCTGTTTACATCTCCCCAGTTTTGCCTGGGAGAGCAAAGAACGTCGAAAATCTCCCCCTTTTTCCTCCTATAGCAAAAGCAGCATGCCATTATCCCAGGGACGTGCGAAAAACACCGCAACGTCGTCGGCACGCGCCGCCATTCATCAGCGACGCTCAGACGTCATTTGCTGCCACGTGCAGCTATGTGGGAACAACTCCCGAGCCTACCATCAAGACGGGGCAATAAACCAATGGTCTTCTTCTTTAAAAAAAAAAGTACAGGGTGGTCCACATTTAGAAAGGAACGCACAAGCTCATAATATTGCGCAAACTGGGTAGTGTAACACCCTGTAATTTTTAGGACGATTTTTTTTTATGTGACACCAGAGGATGTCGTTTCAAGATTTTTGCATGTTAAAAAAGAGAGCCAGATTTCATGTTGACCAATCAGAATCGGGGTTGTTGCGGCGCGATTGTTCCTGAGGGACACATTTTGAGTGTAAGAAGACTGAAATTTCGCGAGACGCTTTCATTTTCAGGCCGGTGCCGTTTCTAATCAAGGAGCTCTGTGCGCTCCCCAACTAGGAAACAAACATGTTTATGAAATTGCTCGAGAGAAGGGTTGGAAGCACGTTAAATTTTTTTTATTAGGTGCCGGCGCTTGTTAACGGGAAATAACAAGCGGGGGCCGCATTATTCGCGTGGTTTTAAAGCGCTTGCAACTATCGCATGGGGCACACGATAAACGTCACGTCTCATTATGTATATGCGTATTTTTTTTTTTTGGACGCGGCATTTTGACAGGTGTAATAAGTGCTGACATCCCATGTGATTCAGGTGGACATGCTCTTAATGAGATGGTCGATTATTCGTAACAGTCAAAAGTTGCAGAAAAAGATTGGCCCATTTCCGCTGTTCCAGGGTCATTTGAGCTCATGACTGCATTTTCAAGGCAAGAGTAATAAATAATGTGGATCTACAGTAGGTTTGGGTGGGGCACTCTGTTTCTGTATGTTTTTTTTGTGTGTGTACTGCGCGGTCATCATCCAAATGGACGTTTCGTGGTAAATGACCGCACATTTGACACTGACAGGTGAAGGAATGATGCACGAAGAGGAGGGAAAAACAGTGTCGTGCTGCATTTTGATGGGAATAGTGCATTTGGTAAAATGATGATAGCCTATAATTTGAAGGATATTTTAAAAATTTTATGCGGCACTAAAATGCGCTAATTGGAAATAGAAACCTTACTGCGTTGCAAGTAGCGGTGCATTAATAAAGAGGACAACATTGATGCTGCGGCTGTTATATACATTTTTTATCAAAGGCTTCACAATGGGCTTGTAGTCGGTTTTTTGGGTTTTCGTGAGGGCCTATTTTTTTTTTAGCTCAATTTTCTGTCTCGTATATCGTATATTTGTGGGGGAGGTTTTCTTTCGTTGTGCTTTAGGCTTGGTCACACGTTTTAAAGCAACCACCATCCGCCATGACGCTTTTCTCCACGCGCCATACTGCCTTCACCTTCCCAACTCGATTTTCAACTCGTTAGGAATAGGTGTGTCGAAGCATGGAAGCAATCCGTGCGTATCTGCCCAGCTCGTGGGTGGAATTCATTGTGAGATTTTTTTTTTTTTTCAATTCATTTTTTTTTTCGGATGTGAGAGAGCAGCATCCAGTGGAGACTTTTGTTGGGAGTCTGGGAGATGGACCAGGTGTAAAAGTGGCGAGGGAAAGTCCTCCCCATGGAGGCCTTCCCAGCTCCTTGTCAGGCCTACTTATGGCGTTGTGACGACGCACAATACGGCGCCAGACCGTGGTCCTTTTTGTTGTTAAGCCCTCCCGTGAGAATTGGAGTAATGCCCAGATTGTTTTTTGGGATGGTTCCCTGATTTTTTTTTTTTCGGTAGTCCCCGGTCCCTCCCGTTTTCCTGAACGTGGTTGTCATCCACAAGGGAGCAGTGCGCTGGTCCTGTCGCGATTTTTCGGGGGGGAAGCTGTCTGGGATGGGTGGTGCGACAGACGACCCATTGTAAAAGAGGAAGGATATTGTGTGGAAATGTAGAAAACCCCGTGAGGGGAGGAGGAATGGTAGTTTCTGGGCCGGCAACCATCAATAGCCTGGGGAGGATAAGTCGATTCCGAGAGAGTCCCCACCCACGAATGTCGCATTGAAATTTTTCTGTTGAGGATGCACCGCTGGAGGAGATATGAAAAAAAAATTTGAATGCTGGAAAATAGTAAATTCCAAGCTGTGGCTGGAGAGATTTTCTGGAAAGTCAGCACCCAGGTCCATACACCTAATCACAAGGGAAATTCTGCGGTACAGCTCGAAAATATTGGGACAGTCCAGTCCACGTAAATCCGGTATATACACTGGGCAATCTTCATAAACCGTAGTGAACCCATTGCCAAAATTTGGCAAAGTTTATAATCAGTATGACAGTTGCAATCAAAACAACTTCAATTTACCACGTAATGCTATTCTTCACACATAGATGGCGCTTACTTCCTCTGCTCACTCCTGCCACCCGCAGGTCGTGCGGAAGATAGCGGTACTATCAGGTCGGACAAACATCCGACGGAGAGAATAAGCCTATAATTATTAGGAGAAAGATTTATACGTGAATCGCTTAATTTCTTATGACATTGCCATGATATAATCGAGACTGGCTGTCGGATAATACGGAATGTTTCCGCCATTTTGAGTCCAAACTATATGGAGCGGATATCCAGCGAGTCGAGCCAGAAAAAAAGAGACAATTTGTTGATCCCATGACCCAACATGACCATCCCCTGGACCAGCCCCAAGCCGTGAATGGAACGGGAGAGCGTGTCTGCTGCTGCGATAGGACCCCTAGGGATTGGCTCAGAATTTGAAGCTTCATCCACCCTCAGTCGCTCTCTGGATTGGCCACCGCACACGGTCCACCGCACACCCCTCAGTAAAGGATGTACATGCAGGACACTGCATGTGTGCAAAGTCCATACGGATTTGTGTCAGAAGTAGGGTGGGCACTTTTTTTGGGAGTATGTTTTTCTGCAGAGGCATCCAGGGCGCAGGGTCCGGACTGAACCTGAGTGTAGCAGTTAGAGTTGGGGAGGGGGTGCAGACGCGAAGCCAAAATGGCGATCGATAGCTGCCGAGGGTTCCCGCGACTGCGCCCGACCCAGGATTTCACCCTCGACATCCCAGTCCCAGGGTTTTCTCTTCGGCCGTCCTCGGAGGGCAACACTGGCCCCACGAAGCAGCTCTTCCGTCCGTGTCTTCCTGCCGTCAGGCCGTCCCAGGTAGGCTCCTATATAAAAAAAAATCACGAAATTGTCCTCTAACGTCGCACTATCCAGGTTGAATGAACCGACATGTCACCATCATAATGTGTCTGAGAATGTACAGGGTGATGCAGGAAATGGGATTAAAATTTATCGAATGTACGTACCACAATGGCGTGTCGTGCAGGCGTTTTTAGGTTCTCCAGTAAAAGCTTATTCTGACGAGGGTTTAATGCCTTGGGACATTATCCTGCTGCCGTCTGGTTAATGGCGCTCGGATGCTTATCCGCATTTTTTACTGTTTACTTGGATGGGGGTAAACATCAAGCACTGATCCCTTCAAAATATTTGAGATGAATATGCGCATGACAGGACTGATCCAGTTCAGTTTAATGAACTGGAAAAATTTTGAGTGGAATTTGACGGCCTATACATGGTGCAAATATTTTTGCCAAGTCATTTTTTAATGATGGTGAAAAGGCAAATGTTTCATTTTGATAATGAATGACAATTGGGGCCTAATCCGGTTGAGTTTAATGAACTCAACATTTTGAGTGACTCGTACGACTCATTGATCATTTTAAAAATATATAAATGAGGTAGCCTACAGAACAGGTAAATGGCTGGAATATTATATTTCCAGATTCCGTATTTCCTCCAAGGCATCCGAATTTGTCATTTTATAATGACTCTGAACAGGCAAATATTTCAGATCAAATGGGCTCAATTTTCTCATGACAACTTCGGGACCGGATCCGGTTGAGTTTAATGAACTCAACATTTTTGAGTGACTCATACGACTATTTGGCCACTTTTTTTAAAAAAATGAGAGCTACAGAACATGGTATAAATGGCTGGAATATATTTTTCAGATGTCCCGCGTGTAGCTCGTGGCGATTCTGCAAAATTGAAACGAACAGCTAATTTCGACTGCAGAATTTACGAGGTTTCCTATGTAAATATTCCCTGCTCTGCGTAACGAATTCATGACTTAGGCGAGTACATACCTGACCCTTTGCATTATACTGTAACATCTCTTGTTCCGAGTGGGCTTTGTAAGCATATAAAATATATGCGGCATATTTTTTTCAGGTCATCCTCTCTGCTGGCTTCCCGGTTCAAATGCGTTTCAATTGTTTCCTTCCGACCATTTTTTGGGCGTCCCGGAAAAAAAAAATCCGGGGGCTATCCATTACCCAGGCCACAACATGTCAGTTATACTGCAGCTGTAAATGATGTTGAGTTAGCGTCCAAATGTTCATGACTCACATTTCTGCTCC
>KZ538405.1:48780-76082 GCA_000934665.2 Catajapyx aquilonaris
GGGGGGGGGGGGACAACAGTGCGCTCTCTCTAAAAAAATCGAGTGAAAATTTTACTCAAAAAGGAGCAATTTCGCAAAACTATTTTTGAGCGAATTTCACTCGGGAAGGATTTACTTTAACTCTAATCGAGTGGGTTGTTACTCGAAGGAAGATTTAAACGAGTGATCGAGTGAAAATTTTATTCAAAAAGGAGCAATTTCGCATTAACAATTTTTTGAGCGAATTTCACTCCGGAAATACCAGTATTTACTTGAACTCTAATCGAGTGGATTGTTACTCGAAAGAAGATGAAAACGAGTGATCGAAGTGATCGAGTGATTTCCACTCAAAAAGAGTGGAAGTCAAAATCAAGCAGGCATACGAGTAAAATATCACTCATTTTTTTTAGAGTGAATACCGCCGATTTTGCTAATCATTATTCCTAAATTCGCTGTACCGGTAGTTTACGCCTCCTGCTATACTGTTGTCCAAAAATGCACTGGCACAATCTCACCACGTTTGGTAGTGAATTGTCGCTTCCAGATTGTATAGCAATGAATGTACTCGATACGGTAATTATTTCATATCAATAAGGGATTTTTTTCAGGACATGGTCAAAATATTCGACCTTTTGTACCATAACTTTGCTCACGAAATCATTTTGCAGGATTCTTACCACACGGGTCCGGTTTCTCAATCCCAAAGACGGATGAGGTTTAATTATAATCGTGGAAGAGTGCGGATCACATTCCTGAGTCTACAGAAGAAGCCCCATTACACACACCCCATGCAGTTTGAGGAGGGGGTCTGGAGATTATAGGCATTCAAGATGTGGCCGCATAGTCTTGAGAGGGAAAAATAGTGGGAGATGGGGAGATGGTGTAATTGAATTGGGGAGGGCCAAGACCAGCATTTTGAGACCTTCCTGGTACAGATAGTCGATACTCTTAATTCCCCCAGATGACGCTCTTATCTGTCTGCGCCTCTTGCCTTTGCAGCCCCAGATTCTTCAGGGGTTTTTCGCAGATCGAAAAGCAGATCTTGGGAAGAAAGGGGGATGGAATGGACGGTATAAAAAAGTTGAAGGAAGACGTATATTAGATTTCTCAGTGCTGCTGGAAAACTCCTGGGCTAAAATGTGCCTCTTGTTCCATGAAGTTGAAGCGCAGAGTAATTTTGAGGGGAAGAAGAATGTTGAAGTTATTTTTCTCCCATCCTTGTCTGCTTTTTTTTTTTTTTTTGCTGATGGGAATTGCAGTGTGTGTGTGTGGGTGTGTGTTTTGGAAACCACACCCTGAGGCTGGTTTTAAAATTCGTGTAGTTATGCCCAGTTTTGGAATGGAGACGTCCGGCTCAGGCATGTTTAATTACACCGAAAAAGCTCAAGGCGCAGATATACTGTAACCGCTGGGAATTTGCGGCCGTGTGAAACAAAACGGCGACCACTTTTGCAGCTGGGAAAACCATCTTGCGGAGGAGTTTCAATGAAGCGAAATCTCTAGAGAGGGTTTTGCCGAGGGAGCTGACGAAGCGATATTACAATGTTGGAGATATCTTCCCTCCAAAAAAATCCTATTCAACGAAGGACAAAAAAAGGGAGGGGTGAAAATCGCGAACACTGCGTCTTTTTTTCCGATATGAAAATTTTCTTTGTCACTTCGGCACCTCCATATTTTAAAAAATCCCCAGGAGGTTATTTTGCAACTTTGAATACCGGTCCCCCATTTTTTTTTGTGAAAAAACTCGCGGATCTAATTATTTGGTTGGAAGAAAGTTTTAATTGGAGGACTTAATTTTTTTGACGCCGAATCACGTTTTCTGTCAGTTCCTACTAATTTGCATACCGGTGTCTTCCAGTGAAATTTTTGCACAAAAAAATGGGATTGACTGATACAACCTGCTGAAGATGAATTTGCAAAAAAAAAAAAAAAAATCCGCAGCTTACTGGCTGAGAACAACGTCATTAGCCCTTATCCAAAGCCCGGTTGTTCGCCCAACAATTTACATACATTCAGCCTTAATCGGTCTGGCACCCTGCATACAGTACAGCTGGCAATTAGTGGACGAAAAAAAATGTACGAAATAATTGTTTAAAAAAATTTGTAGTGATATTTACCAACTCTAGAAAACTATAGTCTCCCTCTGCACACTACTGCTGCTCTCAGGGGGGAAAGTAGCACTACATGCACGTTGGTGATGAGTCTCAACACTGACAAACTTGTAGACACACAGAATAAGGAGATTAGGTTTTAGTATAGATGGCAAACTATTTTCAGCTCCTGTCAGAAACTCTCCTAGACATCTACGTAATGTTCGTGCTATGTTTTAGCTCGAGGCGACTCTCCATTTCCAATTTTCTGCTGGGGTGAGAGTTTGGATTGTAATGTACATCAGTTCGCGAATTGCGCCCAGGGGCCAAACCTCTTTGTTGGAAAGGCTGGAACTTTGCTGCTGGCACTTTGTCTCGGTTTCTGCTCGCGGTTTTACGGGTTTCCGGAAAACTTGACGGAGCTGCTTCTGGCACGAGTTGTGTACTGGTTGAATGCGTGGGTTGGAAGGTGAGGATTTTTTATTTTTTGGGGTACAAAAATTATGGCGCGGTATGGCCAGCTGGGGACGACGTGTTTACAAGGCGTGGACATGTGCAGGTACCGGCCTAATGGTATAGACATTAGATAAAGTCACATCCGAAGTTAGGTTCCGATCCGGAAAACTTGTAAAATTCCGCGATAACTTCTGTGAGGCTTGGATTCCGTTTTCAGCTAAAATCACGTCTTGAATCGTCGTGGTTGGAGTACCGTGTTTATCTCTCATCTCTTACTCGCTTTTTTTTTTTCGTCTCATCCTTGGCGATTCAACCGTGGAAATAAGCCCGTCTCCATGCAGCCCCCACAACTGATGTCGCAATGAATAATTCGCGAGGACGTGAAACGCCGCTCCTCGAAAGATCGCTTTTTATGAGAACCTGTAGCTGCGACTTTTTTTTTCTTTTTCGCCAAACTTTGAAAAGGGTTAGAAAAATAAAAGTGAAGACAGAGGAAAACGGTGCAAGACCTACAGATTTATCCGAGCGTACGAGATGAAACGAGGCGTGCTACTAATTACCTCACTGTTTCCTACAATTTTCGGATCCTTGCTGTTTGTGTCAGCTCTTCGCGGATTTTTTTTTTGCGAGGAATCAAACGGAAACATCTAACAAGGTGGTTTTAGCAGAAAGTGTTGAAATGGTTGCGAATATTTCGCAACGTGGCAGGAATCTCCATTTCTTTTCTTTTTTAAATTATTATCAATGCAGCAGATTCATGCGGATATTTCTCGGGCTCGTAAATTTCGTTATTGGTAATTAATTTTCCAGTCGCAATTGGATTTCCGGTAAGAGTGATTGGATTTTCAGGGGGCCGAAGATTTTTGGGCGAGAATTGGCCCCGGATTTTTTTTTTTTGTTGCACCGTCTGGGAAATCCGGGGCCATTCTTGAAAATTGCTATAGCGTATAAAACGGGGTATTGATTTCGTCCCCGTAATTTTCTGCAGCCGTTAAATTGATCAAACACACCGTTTTACCTTTGGCGAACTTTGCAACAATGGCGCGTTGCACTAATTGGCGCTTTTCGAGAGAGAGAGAAAAAAAAAAGGAGGATCCATTGTTGGATGATGTTCCTCCCAAATGGACTGCTTTTAACCCTTACTCTGAGACGGAGGCGGGAGATCTTTTAATGGACCGCCAGTTTTTTTTTCTTCTCTCGGAGAGTGATTAATATTTCTGGAGCTTTTGCCCTGCAAGGCGGAATTTTTCGTTACCTTTTTCTTCCNCCCCCCCCCCCCCCTTCAGTTTCTCGGCTCTTGTGTTCTCGTAGGGATATAATCGGAGAAGAAATTGTTAAGGCTTCCATCCATCTTTGTCAGGAATAATTGCGGAAGTATGAAGCTGTCAGCGGTTCTATCATGAATTGCCAGTATCGAAGAACGATTTTTTTTATTATTTAAAAAATGGTGTTTGTTTAACTAGATGTCGGATTAGGGACGTCCTAGTTAGCTAGTGAGGCTAATGTGCTAATGCGCAGAAAATTTTCAACCTACCCGGATTTGGCCAAGTTTGTGCACGGCTTCCTCTGCGGTTTTGGCTGAAATTGCATGGGGTTTTGGCCCTGAGCTTCTCTTTTTTTCCCCCCCACCCCTTCCCAAAAAGTCTAGAAACTCTCAGTGGGGAAAGGAAACTGTTTTATTGGTCCCCAGTTGTGTTTGCGCTCCTGGCATCATCAAACTCCAGCTCCTTATATCTTGGCAGACTCATTGAAGGGAATGGCGGTATATTGGGCTCTGTGGGGGAAAGATGGGGAACAAAACCAAGCCAAATTGGACTGTCAAAAAACATGGGGGGTGTCATCTCAGAAGGTGCCAATCACAGCCCATAATCCGGGTTCAAATATTTGGCCCCATTTTGCTGACTTTTTTTTTGGCGAATTGTATCGATTTGCTAACATTTTGAGAGTGTCCGATAGCCATCTAGGACCTTGCCTCTTTTCAACAAGAAAGTAACAGAGTTCTATTGAAAGGAAAAAAAAGTTAGAGTCCGAGATCAGTTACAAGTCTATTTTGGAGAGAGGTTCTCTGTTGGTGCCGGTTCTTGGGCTTCTAAGTGAGACGAATGGTCGGTGAAGTTTCTCTCCAGCGGAAAACTCCGGAGGGGCCTTTTTAGATCTCCGTAAAGCTTCCATCCCAGCCTCCCACCACCACCTCTTAAAACGGGATTTAGCGGACTCACTGCAAGGGACAAGCTGAACACCACAAAAGAAAGAAAGAAAAAATTTGGCTTTAGCATATTTTTTTTTGCGGAATATTTAAGCGTTGTTTAATTAACGTCCATTGCAAGATTGCTGGAAGTAAAGTGGATTATAAGCAGATTTAGCAAGTGGCAAATGCGTTCGCCCATTAGTTGATGAGAAATTTCTTGGGGGAGGGGAAGGGGCGCGACTTGCCGATAATTTGTAGAGCTTTTGGCTTAAATATAACCCGGATTTGGAAGATCCTGTCTCCGGATAAATAATGGGGACTGAAGCTAACTTGTAATCACTGCTATTTGTAACTGAAATTCGTCGTTGTTAGTCTCGTTGAATTCAGTGTTATGCTATTAAAATCCTTGTGATATTTGACTGAGGCTTTTGATTAGCACCCGTTCTGCGACTGCGCAAAAGGGAGGAGAAACGACGCGCGCAGGTCGAGACAGCGCCTCTGGTGGATGGAAGGAGGTACTATTCATTTGCTTACTGTCGGGCGGAAGGTAAACAGCAATAGGTCTTATTTCTAACAACAACATGTCGCATCGGTTTTACGTCCGTTATTGGAGAGAGCAGCGTGCATTACACATTCATGATTCTATTACCATTTAAAAAGTCAATTACAATATTTTTGCACTTCAGCATTTGCTCGTAGCAATTGGATAAAGCCCATGCATTTCTAATTATTGGAAATGATTTATGATATTGATCTGGCGGCTCTAAATGTGGGTAGGATGCTCCATGTTTCAGGTCGCACGGTTTCGGGAGTAGTGGTCATGTTTCATTAAAAGTGGGAGGGGGTAGGGGGGGGGGGAATGAAAATTGAAAGTACTCGGCTAATTACACGGCAATGAACTTCGGGGCCAGCCCGCATGATTGCTGCGATCTGTCATGCCATTGGAAAGCTCGGATCCTGCTGATTCTGCCGATTGAACCTAACTTGTAAGTGTAAATTCGCACCCTGAAATATTAATTAGAATCAGCATGGTGTTACATCGGGTTAATTACATCGTTATTGATGGCGTTTAAAAAAAAATATATTTGGGAGACACTCGAGCACGTGGTCTGTCTGGAGAAGACTTAAAAGAACTCAGCGTGTGGGTGAAGTTTAATCATACAACAAGGGTCCTTTCCATGGGAATAAAAGAAGAGTAAATTGGCAGGGAGTCTCAGACTTAATTATAAAAGGAGATGCTCTACGTTAGATTTATAGGTGGTCTTTTTTTCTCTCTCTTTGAAGCTTATATTGGACTGGAAAGTGGGGTTTTAGAGGGTTGGAAAATAGTCTTGTTTTCACCTCGCGTATATATATCGGAATGAGCTGAATGTCGTTCCTCCCTGAGGGGGGCATGGCCGAGTTAAATTAGATTCCTCCAGTTGCATTGAGTTTGCTGGAAAAAAAGGAAGGCCTGGTCGGACAGCTCTGTTCATTACCGGTACTGTGTTGTCGGATTAAAAGGATTGTTCGGGGGGGTGTTTTGTAATGAAGGTACAGCCTCTCCCCTGGAGCCAAGTTGACTATATAGAAGCAAGGTGTGTCTTCCTATACACAAAAGGGGGGAATCTCAATTTGTAGTGATGATTAATCAGCAAGTGATTGGCAATTTCGGGCTGGTAGCTTCCGGTTTGAATGCATTATCAGGATTGCGGTGGTGACGTAATCTGAATTTGACTAGTGAACCCGTTGCCAAAATTTGGTAAAAACAGTTTTAATGAGTTGGCCCGCCGATTTACCATCTAGTACTATTTTTCGTGCGTAGATGGCGCATACTTCCTCTGCATACTCCTGCCATCTTCATACCGTGAGAGAGCAAAACATCAGACGGAGAGAATAAGCCTGTTAGAATTTAAAATAATAGGCGACTATAGTCAAAAATTTAAGTTTTGAGATGAGGTATATGGTACACTGGTTGAAAGGAGGCGATATGTTTCGGTGTGGCAGGTTTAGCCAGAATTTTTTGGGCATAACTCTTCCGGGCTTTTGCGTCAGCACATCCAATTTTTTTGAAAAGGCTGAGAGTTGAGTTATAGTCAGGCCTTATCTTGCGAATAATTGGCCAATGCAGACAGGGGCCGGGAAAACTTATTTCAGCCATAAAGATTCGCTTATTGGTTCGTGGGGATGACGTGTGGTGAAATTAGTTTGGACGATTTTTTATATAGGCCTATTCTGGAATATTCTTCGTCGTGGCAACGCCACAATAACATTCGTTGGCTTTATTCGGCGTCATGAATATATCTGTTACATAATTTTCTTAGAAGAAAGTTTGCATCTTCAGTCTTTTTTGTGCCGGATAATTACTTTAACCAAGTTGACAGGGTTGTAATCCCACGTAATATCAGTACCTCCCTCGGAGGTCCTGCTTTGTGGAAAGTTTTAAATTGACTTGTAATCCCCATCGGTACTGATGGCACACCCATTTTTTAGCGTCGAAACTTCCTCTTTTTTTTGCAGAGGATTTGTCACCTCGGCAGTACATGAAATGCATCTCGGCATCACACACGTGTCGGTGTAAATTCACACTGCAAACCGATTCTGGGACTATTTGTCATGAAGCCCCCCCAAGGCTCGTCGGTTGATATGTCACACCGACCGACGGATTTTTTTCCACTCGGGTACACCCCAACGTAATCAGTCGGGGTGTCGCATTTCGAGACTAGCCCACCACACACACACACACACCCACACGAAAAATCCGGTAATCGAGTTCTCTGTACGTTGAGAGTCGTTGAGTCCGTTTCAATCAGGACACACATGATATGGTTGGTGTCCGGTTGAAAAAGTCAGGTCACGACCTTTCCTCTCGTTTTTTTTTTTTTTTTTGTGTAGGCATATACCACACGATGCGATCCATTAACTCCTTTCATCAATTCTAATGAAGGGCTAGTTTCACCGAGCTCAGCATAACTTATAACCTCGGTTATAAGAAGAATTATTGTCATATAGAGCAACCATTGTTGTCAACAATTAAAACTGATTATTTTTCCGCGCTCTCTTCGTCGCGTATAGTAAAGATCAGCTCATGAATCACGTCGAAATGAATATTTAAATATTAAATATATAGTTTAAAAGACACTGCCATTAAATTTGATGAGTATTTTTGATTATCGTACGCTTTTTTTTTTGGGATTGTTATCCGGTCAGATTTATTCCACGCCCGGTATTTTTTTTAATGCTATCGGTTATCGATATCGGATTTTGCGAAATTGCTCTCTCGCTCGTTTTGGCTTTACGTATGCTGTAATTTCGCGGAAACTTTTTTTTTTAAAAAAAAAAATCTCTTGAGCCAAGCTGCAAATCGCGATTTGAGCCATTGCAATTTTTTTTCTTAATATTTAAAATTTATCAATTAAAATTTTGCAATGGTGAGAATTGCAAATCGATTCTTTTAAGCCCCCTTCCAGCGACCAAAAATGTGTCTTTATTAAAATGCCTGCGTCGCGTCTGGGAAGCTTAATTACTAATTACTGGCAGTCACTTAATGATAAAGGGAAAAGCTCATTACCCGACGAAACTAGTAGACATATTAATTAAGGCACATTTTGTATAAGGAAATCTGCAGTTTCACTCTCTCTTGAGGTCTTGTTTTGGTTACAAACAAGTTATATATGAACTAACTGTTTTGGGCAGCTTTGAATGACCTCACTCAAGGCCAAATATCTCAAAGTGATTTTTTTGGGGGGTACTGTGTGGGTGCCAAGAGATATGTGGGCTAAGGTTAGCAGCTGCAGGGTGTGTCATATTGGCCTCAAACTGTTCGTAGAAATAATATTAGATGAACAACTAGAAAAATATTAGTTTCGCTCGAATTTAAAAAGGGGGCAGGCCTACATAGCCACTCGCTTCGCTTTTTTCTAGCCCTGCGGCATGCGGTGGTGGAGGCCATAAACTCGGATAATCTGAAAGTGGTTGGAGATACCGTAAAAATGAGCTTTTGGCTGATTTGTATACACAATTGTTCAGTATACATTTGTATTGTTCGCTGCATGTTTGATAAGCATAGTATTTTTTAAAAACATGTAAACAGTATACGTAGGTACACCTTTTTTTTTTTCTGAGGAAGTTACTCAAGTCATGATCTGGCTTGGTGCCAGGTGACCTCCTCAGTGCGTCTCTATATGCATATGGAAAGGGCGGGGATTGGAGGTGTGATAGCCCGTTTCCTATGAATTACATAAAGGCTTATGACGTGCGTGTTTTGCTTTGACCAATTTTGGGGGCTCAGTCAGTGTGATGGTGACAAGCTAAATGGGAATGGTACGTATGTGTCTTCCAACATTTTTTTTTTTTTTTTTGCGAAAACTGATGGGAGAAATTATAAGCTTTTTTAAAAGTGGAGGTTATGGTTGTTGGTGCATCACATTTGGATTCACACTCTGAGCATGTGCATGGAGGCGTGGACCGTTTCCGGACGGAAGTTTGGGCAAAATGCCCATGTTTTTTTGAGACACCTTGTGTTTTGTCGTAACCGGGGCAATCCTCTTGCGCAACCTTGCAAAAGAAGAGATTCGCATCTTTTTTGCCTCCATGCCGCTGTACGCATTTTGGCCATCTCCGGAGATGAGTCAGTTGGTGCGACGGTAGAGGACTTGCAGGGTTGTAGTACTTGTGAGGTGACAGATTGCATGGGTCCGCAGGAGTGCAATGAGCTAGGAGGCCAGCCTGTGCATGGCGGGTTGCAGGGAGGTTTGTGGCACTGGCGCCATGGCGTCAAGCAGCAGCGAGAGTGCCGCTGCGGCCGCAGCCGCCATGGACGCATGTCTGAGGAAGGGGATGTCGCGGAGCATCAGCGACACAACCCTGCGACAACCCAGACCCAACCTGACCTTGCCTCTCCCTTCCGTCACCTCGCTCATGCAGTTCAAGGTAGGAACGCTCCTACCGTAGTGTCCAAGCAGAGGTGTTCATTGCATGCTTGTACATCCAACATGTTACTAACTCCTCCGTCCACTTACAGAAGGAGTTGAGTCTTTCACGAAGAGGTAGTCGAGTAGCCCAGAGGAAAAGTTTCATCGCCAACACCTCGCCAACATTGCCGAGATGCCATTCACCTGCTTCAGGTTGGTATCTTGTGAATCTTTGCACCCGTGGTACATTTGTGAGTTAAACGATTTGTCCCTCCACAGTGGGAAGCCCTCTCGAGAGCCCCAGGATGTCACCAAGCCAACACTTTGCATTTGCTTCCGTGAAAAGGTGAGTTGTGGCAAGGTGAAGTCTGGACGTGAATCTGACATTACTATTTTTTCCCAGGGCGGACGGACGGAGATGGTCTGTTGCGTCACTGCCATCCTCAGGCTACGGCACCACACCAGGGAGTTCAAATGTTTCGGTACGTATCTCTTAACATCGCGCACAGCCTATTGCGACGGAAAACTCCAGACAGTTTTGAAACTAATTATCTCGCAATTTGCATGAAAGGGGCTTGCATGCATAACGCACTTACAGTATTCAAATCAGTTTGCCCGGGACGTGCGTAGAGGAAGTCAATAGTTGGATTAAGATATTGTGGGGCTTCATTAATGTTTCCCTGGCAAAGTTCATACAATCCCTCGTTAAGCAAACTTTACCGTTTAGATAATAAATATTCCAAAGGCTTCCCGGGTGGGTTGGGACTGAAGACTAACAGCAATGAATTAAGCACAAGTCAATCAGGAGCAATATTAATTAGTTGGGCACTAATTATAGCGGTAAGCCTTAGTTCCCATCTAGCATACCGGTGAAGTGAGCCATATTTATCAACAGTACGTCAGACTTAGAGTAGCTTTTGTAGCGACAAGAAGTATTTCTTAGTTAGACTCTAGAAATTTTATGCGATAGATATTTAACGTTCAGAGTAAATGGCCATTCTGTGCAAGACGTTGTTATCATACATTGTGATTACCCATTGTGGTGATTGTGCAATTTCTTGTTCGTGCAACGAGATCGTCTGTCACCGAGATTATTATTGTGTTATTAACGGAACTAACAACGAAATGCTGCAGACGTCGCTTGAATTATAAGCGACTCACATCAATATCTCTCCGGTACGTCGTACGCAGAATGGCAGTAGCGATTAGTATTTAGCATGCGCCCAAGTTACCTTGCGTATAATTTATATTTAATTATGATTTTTTTTTATTTGAGCCCCATGAGGGGGCCTGTTTTTAATTTTCAGTTACAAATCTCCCTTTTGGTTTTGGTACCCTGTGTTTCTTGAAAGAATGATGTGGTCACCCTTGCAGTCACAGTGCTCCAGCCAGGAGCGGCTTCACCAGCTGCCACATGCACCCACAACGGACGAGCTCAGAATGCTCACCCGACACTTCTCCTCCAACGAGAGCAATCCAAGCCTCGGGGAGGAAGAGGGCGTAGGAGGTGGACGCAAATCACCCCTCCACAGACCCAGGTCCAGGAGTCTCAGGTAAAACAAAAGGAGGGAAGACGAGAAGGTTGTTGTCGCTTGGAAAAAAAAAAGAAAGGAAACTATTCATCTATGTTGTCCTCCGTGGAATGTGAAGCTGACCTGTGAAGCGAAGGGTTTACTTTGAACATGCCCATCGTCTCGGATTGATAACGTTTATGATGCGCACTGTCTGACGCTCGGCAGTCGTACGGAGGAGGAGAAGCAGTTCTGCCAAAAAACATAAACTTGCTGTTGTGTATGAAAACACTTGTCGGCTACTATCGCACAAAGTTTAAATTCAAAAGATAGCTGCCGGACATCTATTGTTCAGTTGCTTATTCCGCAGACGGTTGAATGAGAAGATGGGCAGGTTAATTTTTTTTAAACGACTCACGGCCTAGGGGCAGGAAACACTCTGCTGTTTTTTAATTATTCGCTAATTGTAAGCGGATGTGCGAAATATTTCCTGACTCTAATCCGCTCGACTTTTTTTGTTTTTGTTTTTTTTTTTGTATAGAGAGAAAAAATAAGTCGAGGTTAAACGCCACGTAACTTTTTAAATAATATTTGGAGTGCTGTCAGGGACGATATGATGCACATTTTTATTAGCCTTTGCGTTTTTTCAATCTGTCTTTTCCGTAGCGAGATTATTATATAACCAGGGGTTTTTATCTCTCTCTTTCTCTTTCCTGTTCCGTTTTTGCTGCCGTGGGTTCCATGGCGCGTTCTCAGCTTGGCCTGGCTCTGTATCGCCACCCTAGAGTAAGGGGCCTTTCATCCATTCGAAAAAAAATATATACTTATGAAAAAAAAATTAAAAGAGAAAAAAACAAATGCTTCCCTTTTTGGAAAATACCCACCGCATGTCACCGTTGTCAAATTTGTGTTGATTTTGTTTTATTTCGTCAAATTTATGTTTTCACCCGCAGCCTTGACTGGAGTAGTAGTGGATAGTTTGTAGATATATATTTTACAAAAACGACATTATGAAAAAAAATAGTGTTTTGTAGGGTAGTTTATTTTCCAGAAAAATGTGGCCCGTCATACTTTCAAAAAAAAATTTTGTTGACACAACACAACTTTTTTTGTTTACTGCACTTTTTCTTTTTGCGTACACAAATTATTATTTTTTTTGGTTAGTGGTGGTGCATACAGATTTTTTCGTTTATTTTTTTGGGGTCGTTTGTTGTTGTTTCGGTGTAAAGTGCTTTTTTTTAGCTGTGTTGTGTGGGTCGCGTTGCTGGAATCACTTGAGAATCACAGCCGCTATTGGAAAAGCGCACGTACTCACGTCATTCCTTACACGCACTTTTGTCACTTTGCCGGTTCTCACGGAAACTGTGCGGCGACTCATTCGAAACATGTTCTTTCGCCCGCTTTTTGCAGTAGTCCCATTCGGTCACCTGTGATCGATAATGAAATTGTGATGATGAACACCCTGTACAAGGAGCGGTTTCCGAAGGCAAGTGTGATTGTAATGCGGTTGTACAAATGCGATGCTAATTTTCCGTGTGATTTGCAGGCCACGCAGCAAATGGAGGAGCGGCTCAGTAGCTTCATTGCGGACCATCGCACCTTGGAAAGCATAGGCGACGCAGCGAGCCTTCCAGCCGATTCCATAGCAATTGCCCGATTCGTGCACCATCAGGTTCTAGAGATGGCCCGAGATTGCCTCCAAAAGTCCCAGGAGCGGCTCATAACAAGCCGATATTTCTACGAGATGTCCGAGAACCTCGAGCGACTTCTGACCGAAACGAGGGAGAAGTCACCGGATGCTGCGGCTTATCTCACAGCCGTCATTAAGAAGCTTCTGCTCGTAGTGTCCCGACCGGCCAGGCTGTTGGAGTGTCTCGAGTTCGATCCAGAGGAGTTCTACCATCTGTTAGAGCAAGCCGAGGGTCAGGCCAAAGGAGCGCAGGGGATCAAGTCGGATCTTCCGCAGTACATTATCGGGAAGCTGGGGCTGAACCGCGATCCGTTGGCGGAACTGCAGCAGGATCTGAGCCAGTTGGACAGTCCGCAGAAGAGTCAGCAGGAATCAGTGTGTACGTCAACACCGAAGAAGGACGAGGACAAGAAGATGCCGTCGGAGGAGGATTTCGATGTGGTTAAGCTCGTATCGAACGGAGCGTACGGTGCAGTGTACCTAGTACGACACAAGGAAACACGCCAGAGGTGAGCAAACTCGTTAAACCGTAATCGACAGCATTGTAACAACCTTAATTGCAGGTACGCAATGAAGAAGATCAACAAGCACAATCTGATGCTCCGGAACCAGATCGAACAAGTGTTTGCCGAGCGTGACATAATGAGCTTCACGGACAACCCATTCGTCGTTAGCATGTACTGTAGCTTCGAGACCAAGAAGCACCTCTGCCTGGTGATGGAGTACGTCGAAGGCGGCGATTGCGCTACGTTGCTCAAGAACATGGGACCATTCCCGGCGGACATGGCCAAGTTCTACTTTGCCGAGACGGTGTTGGCCGTGGAGTACTTGCACAGTTACGGGATCGTGCATCGGGATCTGAAGCCAGACAAGTGAGCATAATTACGCCGACTTAATGTCGATACAAAAGTGCTCATCCTCATGTATATTCCAGCTTGCTCATCACTCTTCTTGGCCATATTAAGCTGACCGACTTTGGGCTCAGCAAGATGGGGCTTATGTCATGTAAGTTTCTGAGAACCGTGCGTTTTAACGTCGACTAACTGTGCCATTGCTTTCAGTGGCGACCAACCTGTACGAAGGGTATATCGACCGTGAGACGAGACAGTTCTCGGATAAGCAGGTGTTCGGCACTCCGGAGTACATAGCGCCCGAGGTGATTCTGAGGTAAGTTTTTGCGTATATGCGTCATGTTCCGTTATGACCGGTTTTGTCTTGCAGGCAAGGCTATGGGAAGCCGGTGGACTGGTGGGCTATGGGGATTATCCTGTATGAGTTTCTGGTCGGATGCGTTCCCTTCTTCGGCGATACGCCCGAGGAGCTGTTTGCTCACACCGTCAACGATGATATTGAGTGGCCGGATGACGAGGAGTGGCAGGTTCAGCCGGAAGCCAAGACTCTCATAGTTTCACTGCTGCAGCACAATCCACGCGACCGGGTGGGCACAGGCGGATCAGCGGAAGTGAAGGAGCATCCGTACTTTGATGGGCTGAACTGGAACACGCTGCTGCGACAGAAGGTTGAGTTTGTGCCGCAGCTGGACCACGAGGAGGACACCAGCTACTTTGACAGTGAGTGTCGTTTGTGCGATTCATTGAAATCGACACGCGATTCTGCCAATGTAGTTGGTGAAGCTTACTAACCAGCAATTTTTTCCGCAGCTCGTGTTGAGCGTTACAACCACGATGTTGGAGAGGACACGGATGATATGGATGAGTCGCCATTGTTTGGATCGTTCTCATCCTGCTCTCCTCGTTACGGCAAAGTTCAGCCAGGGCGTACCTCCTCGTCATCAACGAGTGGCGGCGGCACAGTGGGTCTTGCAAGTAGCAGTGGAGAGGACCGAAAGCCAGTGTCCCGAGGTGATTCCGGGCAGTCCGATCAGTCGGCAGAGTCGTCGCCGTCAAACTTGGATAGCTCCGGCCAGACTCCGGACACTGCAGAAGGTCTACGGAACATATCTGGCGACTCGGGCGATTCGCCGGCCGCCTCCAGCAAGCCACTGCAGAGCACGCCAGAGTCGAGCCAAACTGAGAGCGAGGAAGTGTCGCCCCAGGTACAGCGAAGGAGGAGACTATGCAAGGAGAAGGAGGTGCTGCCCCGGTTTTCAATCTCAATCGATGACGAACACGGCAGCCTCGGGATGCAAGACGCTATTCGGGAGCTGTCGCCTGTGGACGAGACGGGCCAGCAGGTGTCTCGAAACGTGCGGATGATATCGCCCGGGATCAAACGTTCACGTGCTGTGATCAAATCTGCTTCGGCGTCCGGCCTGTCTTTGATGATACCATCAGACGAGTGTCCACCGCAACCGATCCAAAGCCCTGGAGGATCAAGCACTGCCAGTTCCAGAGATACGAGCCCATGCCGCGAGCTAAGTCCTCTTGTAAATAGCCTCAAGCCGCCAGTCATTATCCGACGGGGTCCACGTGGATTCGGCTTCACTGTTCGTGCTATCCGGGTTTACTTCGGGGACAGTGACTTTTACACGGTGCATCACCTAGTGATGGCCGTGGACGAAGGAAGTCCTGCGTTCGAGGCTGGGTTGCGTCCGGGTGATCTCCTAACGCACATAAACGGAGAGGCGGTACAGGGGCTGTTTCATACCCAAGTACTGCAGCTGTTGTTGAGTGGCGGAGACCAAGTGGCTCTCAGGGCAACTCCGCTGGAAAACACGTCGATACGAACTGGCGGGCGTAGACGTGAGCCCAGCCAGAGCAAGTTGGCACGTGCGGCGCCGCAAAGGCCGAGGCGTCCGAAGCGGGATGCGGCTGCAGACAAGCGGCGTAAGACGTCACTGTTCCGCCGCCTTAGCAGTAAGCGGGCAAGTGCGGAGATGCAGCTGGCAGCATCAGCCGCATCGCCAACGGTGACTCCAAGTCGGAGCTTCCAATCACTATCACGTGAAGAAGGTTCGCCTACTCGTTCGGACAACTCAGGCACTTCGAGCCAATCCAGCTCACCGGCTTCATCAGCACCTGAGAGTCCGGCTACAGCGCAAGAGACGCCTGTGGTCGCAACAACTCAGTTTCAACGCCCCTCGTCACTTCACGGACTGAAGCACAAGCTGCACTCGAAAGGCGGCGTACACTCGCCAGGTCGCCGGAAGTCAGCAGGTCACATCCCGCTCTCACCTCTTGCCCGAACCCCATCCCCATCGCCGTTACCTGCGTCACCAACCAGATCACCATCACCTCTAGCATTCCCACTGGCCCACCAACCCGGATCGTCCCTGACTACACAGGCGTACAGTCCGTCAGTGCCAACCAAGAAGGGCTTCCGTCACAAAGGCGGGGATGCCCAGGCGACTGGTGGATCGCCGCTGTTACGTCGGGCGTTGTCCCCAGACCGGCTGCACCATCACCACCACCACAAGGTGACGGTTGCGCCACTGTCCCCATTATGCACATCCTCGCCTCCGAGGAACTCAGGTTCCTCACCCTCCCCGCCGACCAACGGTAAGGAGTTTGAACGGCAGGTGACCAGGCAGCAGGCAGTTGCAGACAACGACCAACTGCCTCGGATCGCCGAGGAGAAGGACTCACCGACTGGGGCGTCAGACGAAGCATCGCCGACAATGGCAGCTACAATCGCGACCACTATTGCAATTGCCAAACCTGCCAAACCTGTTCCGGCGGCTAAGCCAGATGCGGCCAAACCTGCTGCGACGACCGAAGCTGTTGCGAAGGCGACGCCTGTTGCGACAGCTGCGGTGCCAGGTTTCGCAGCCACTGCCAGATCAACCGGTGCCATACCCAAAGGCACGTCGTCACTATCACGCCGACCGCAAACCGCAGCAGCTGCAGAGTCAACAACGATCGGATTCAGCAATTGCAGGTCCCGCACTGATGTCGTCAGCAGCCGGCCGCCAAAAGCATTGTTACCGAAAGAATCCGAGACCAAGACAGGGAAATGAATCGCCATCGACTTCTTCATTTTTTAAATATATCATTTGTCGACGAAACGTATTAAAAACAAAAAAAAAAGGAAGTACTCGGTTTTCTTCTCAAGACATTGTTTTGCACATAATTTATTTCTTATGTACAGAGGGGGTTTGGGGGAGGTTAAATTTTTTTTTTCTTTCTGAAGTACAAAAAAACGGAAATGTACATATTGTACGTGTATAGAGAGGAAAAGAAAAAAAAAGCGACACACAAAAAAAAAAATTAAATGGTATTGTGATGTGTTTTGTACAGACTCGAAACAATGAAAAAAAAAAAAGCTGCATTTCCGCAGGTTAACTTCCAATCTGCATTTTTTTTTTCCTTCTTCTTTCTCATTAGTTTTCCTGGAAAAAAAAAAGTGGAGCGTTGTTTTTAAACGATTGTTGTAATTTGGTTTTTTTTCCCTTCACTTACTCTTTGTACAGTATTCCCACTGGAAAAAAAAAAAAAGATTCTCATTGGCGTATAAGTAATGTACATATTATATCACGAGAGGAAAGAATCCAGAAAATTGTTGCTCTACGTCCAGACGAGTAAAAAAAAAAGGCGAATGGTTAATTTTTTTAGTGTCCGCCATAGTTAATAAGTATTGTTGTGTAGTTCTTTCCCATGTTGCCAATTTTTTCCTGTCGACCAGAGTTTTAAAAAAAGTAGACAAATTTCTGCTGCGTTCCTGTGTTTATATAATTTTTAAGAGACTCCACCCGTTTAAAAAAATTTTTAACGGGGAAAAGTGCCAACAGCAAAGTCTTCTTTAATTATTCGAGTAATTGTTGCTGCGTTGTTCGAACGAGTGTAACTCAGAGCTTAGCTCATTGAATTATGTTGACTGTGGCGAAAATAGTTGTTACTTTCCGATTGTTGTCGTATGCCGTTGACCGTTTGTAATAACAACCGTTGCCTTTATTTTTTTTATTTTTTTTTTCCCTTCCACGAGTCCCTATGGGCCGTTTAATTTTTTTACTTTGCAAATATTTTTTTTTTCCGGTGAAAAAGTTTTAAATGTTGTTGCCAGTTTTTTTATTCGCCTCAAAATGGTTTCACAAAAAAAAAAACATAAAAATGTTGATTGTGAGGTCCAACATAGTGAGAAAATTGAGGAGAGAGGAGCTGCAGAAATACAGTGTGATTTAATCATCCGTTTACAGTTTTTCTTCGATGTATCCCGATTGTTTACAGCCGGCTTATGTTGCAGGGAATTACGCAGAAGTACTCGGATCAGTTGACTTGTCATGTTTGGGAACGCATCGGAAGGACGGAATTGATGACCATTTCTGATTGAATTCGCATGTTGAATAAGCCGTTGGAAGACCCGTAATGCTCTCGTATGGCTCCTTACACTGGTACACCGCAACGCTCATGCGGATGTGAAGAACATCGTGGCATTGCACTTCGGTTCCTTCCGGTGTGTAACAACTCACCTCTTTGTTTTCCAGCACGGGTGGAGCCTCGCAGGCTATGGTATAAGGTGCTACAACAGTTCAGTGAGAATGTATGTTCAAGAAGTGTTAATACTTGCCTCGATTTATCTCGCAGATTGAGCTTGCTTTGCTGAAATACGGAGCACTGTACAGCCGTCCGTTGTCGGAGATGACTGCATAATCCGTGTGGTTGCTCCGTCCTCTGGGGTACCCTTCTGTCCATGGTCTGTAACGAGGGTGTCAGGAATAATTGCGCTATTAACAGAAGTTTTCTTCTTACAGGATGCTGGGAGAATGATCAGTTCCGTCGGTCCATTTCCAAACTCCTTCTTCCTCATGGTCGCTCAAACCCATCCAAAACCTATCGTAATATCTGTACTTCTTCGCAATCTCGACCACCCAATTCTGCAAAAGTGGCCGAGAGCATTACAATAGAGACTCGTAAGTGAGACAAAAAATGTAACGCACCATTTCTTCATGAGAGTTGATAGCTACCAAGTCGGCTCCGAAGCTTTTGCAATATTGACGAGCTTTGTACCACGTCTTAATCTGTTGTGACCTCAGAAAATAACAGCTTTGCGAGTCGCTTCCTTTCAACCAAAATTCGGGACATCTTGTTTCATTGCTTCCAATCTCTGTGCATGTACGAAGGATAAAATATGAGCACATTTCATCATTTTTATTATTATTTTTAACGTCCTGCCCCGGTTTGACGGTATGTTTTGTTATTATGAAGTCGTTTTCTATTCTTGGCATATTCTACGAAACATAAGTAAACTGTGCATTTTTAACCCCATTTTATATTCATGCAACTTACCTGATTCGCAAATGAATGGTAAGCTGTATATACAATCAGCGTCCATTAAATCTCCAGTGTTTGGATAATAAACTGCGCAGTCTTCGCTCGCTTTCCTGGATCCCAAGTTACCCTCCAGTTCTTTCCTGTGGAGATCACACAATTAGCATCCGCACTCGGATGATATTATTGTATTAATTTTCGTACAGTGCGCAATTGTAAAATTCTGAGCCATCTATCCAAGACCAATTTCCAGTAACTCGAGTTAGTCCAATCCACCAGTCGGATATGAACTGGCCTCCTTGGATCATCGACGTTACCCATTTCTGTTGGTTAGAAAATGTATGATCTCATTTTGTTGCTTCATAGAGAAGTCATTATCATTGTCTTTACGTGCTCTTTTTTTGTGTTAATCGCCAGGAGATTTCCACCCAACGATCGACAGTAATTGTAAGCTTCTTTCCAATTCATGTTTGCCTCGTTAAACTTGTAGCATGATATTTTGTCCGGCGGTGATACCCAGTGTGACGGACATTGCGAACCTGACGAATCTGTTAAATGTGTGTAAATGATCACAATTATTATGTATGCCTACTTACAGTCGACTAAAGTGAAGGAGACCGACAGCAACAGAAGTTGAACCGCAGCCATTACACTCTTGACTACGTTTGTGTGTTCATGTTATCTGCGTTTGCAGGATGTTTGAGGTTGACCTCTTTTGTAGCCATTTATTATTGCAATACTACTTCATTTATTTGTACATTGCTTACAGCTTATTCGTCAGAAGGTATGCACTGGGAAACTGGAATTACTTACCATTCCTGGTTTATTATACCGTGTCGAATGAGCAGCCTGTTCTTCTCACTTTACCTGTGGAGATATGTTCGGTTTATACAGCCAGTATACAGCCGGTTTATGTTGCAGGGAATTACACAGAAGGTTCAACTCGGATGAGTTGACTTGTCATGTTTGGGAACGCATCGGAAGGACGGAATTGATGACCATTTCTGATTGAATTCGCATGTTGAATAAGCCGTTGGAAGACCCGTAATGCTCTCGTATGGCTCCTTACACCGGTACACCGCAACGCTCATGCGGATGTGAAGAACATCATGGCATTGCACTTCGGTTCCTTCCGGTGTGTAGCACCTCACCTCTTTGTTTTCCAGCACAGGTGGAGCCTCACACGCTATGGTATAAGGCGCTACAACAGTTCCGTGAGAATGTATGTTCAAAAAGTGTTAAAACTTGCCTCGATTTATCTCGCAGATTGAGCTTGCTTTGCCGAAATACGGAGCACTGTACAGCCGTCCCCTGTCCGAGATGACTGCATAATCTGTGTGGTTGCTCCGTCCTCTGGGATACCCTTCGCTCCATGGTCTGTAACGACCGTGTCAAGAATAATTGCGATATTAACAGAAGTTTTCTTACAGGATGATGGGAGAATGATCAGTTCCGTCTGTCCATTTCCAAACTCCTTCTTCCTCCTGGTCGCTCAAACCCATCCAAAACCTATTGTAATAGTTGTACTTCTTCACAATCTCAACCACCCAATTCTGCAAAGAAAGTGGCCAAGAGCATTGCAATAGAGACTCGTTAGCGGGACAAAAAAAATGTAACGCACCATTTCTTCATGAGAGTTGATAGATACCAAGTCGGCTCCGAAGCTTTTGCAATATTGACGAGCCTGGTACCATGTCTTAATCTGTTGTGACCTCAGAAAATAGCAGCTTTGCGAGTCGCTTCCTTTCAACCAAAAATCGGGACATCTTGTTTCATTGCTTCCAATCTCTGTGCATGTACGAAGGATAAAATATGAGCACATTTAAAAAAAAATTATTAACCTGCTCTCATAGTGGTACTTTGCTTATTCTACTGACCATAAGTGAGCTAGATGCATTTTTAACCCAATTTTATATTCATGCAACTTACCTAATTCACAAATGTATCGTAAGAAGGATGAGCAATCCGAGTCCATTAAATCTCCAGTGTTTGGATAATAAACTGCGCAGTCTTCGCTCGATTTCCTGGATCCCAAGTGTCCCTCCAGTTCTTTCCTGCAGAGATCACACAATTAGCATCCGCACTCGGATATAATTATTGTATTAATTTTCATACAGTGCGCAATTGTAAAATTCTGAGCCGTCTAGCCAAGTCCAATTTCCGTTAACTCGAGTCAGTCCAACCCACCAGTCGGACATTAATTGGCCTGCTCGAATCGTTGACGTTATCCATTTCTGCTGGTTGGAAAATGTATGATCTAGTAATGTTAATGAATAACTGATCGGTCATGTATTGTCCTTACGTGCTCTTTTTTTGTGTTAATCGCCAGGAGATTTCCACTCAGCGATCGACAGTAATCGTAAGCTTCTTTCCAATTCATGTCTACCTCGTTAAACTTGTAGCATGATATTTCATCCGGCGGTGATAACCAGTCTGGCGGACATTGCGAACCTGACGCATCGGATAAATGTGTGTAAATGATCACAATTATTGTGTGTGCCTACTTACAGTCGGAAAAAGTGAAGGAGACGGACAGCAACAGAAGTTGTACCGCGGCCATTATGCTCTTGACTACCTTTTGAGTGTTGTTATCTGTGTTTACAGGATGTTTGCGGTTGACCTCTTTTGTAGCCATTTATTATTGCAATACTACATTTATTTGTACATTAAACACAGCTTATTCGTCAGAAGGTATGCACTGGAAAGCTGAAATTGCAGACCATTCCTGATTATCCTGACAGATTGAATAAGCCTTGGGTAAACCAGTCGTGCTCTGGTATGACTCCTTGCATTCGTACCATGCTATGGTGTTAATTACATGAAGAACGTCTAGACATTGAACTTGAGTTCCATCCGGTTTGTAGCATCTCACATATTGGGTGTCGGACACTTGCGGAGTCGCACAAGCCGTCTTGTACGGCTCTGAAAAATAGAAATTATTTCGCAGGAAATTAAATCGCAACGTAATAGTAATTACCTCCACTTATTTCGCATATTGAAGTCATCTGAAAGAAATAAGCGACGCTCAGCATGTGTCCTTCTGATGCTAGGAGAACGTAGTCTGTGTTGCCTCGTCTTCCACGTGGCTGTCCTGTGCGCCATGGTCTGTAATTGTGAACTAATTGTTAGTTGCACGTTCAGTCAATGTACTTACTGTACTCACGTGATGTTGGTGTCCATGTTAGTTCCGTCATTCCACTTCCATGCTCCTTCCTCGTTTCTTTTCGTCAAACCGATCCAAATTCTAGTGGCTCCGTAGTGTTCCATGACTTCCTTCAACCATTCCTGTAACAACACCGCACTTAATCTGTGTACAAATATGTTGCTTTTTATGACAATAACCTTTTCCTCCACTGAATTGATTATGGCTAAATATCCACCGTTTTCTTGACAGAACTTCAGAGAGCCAAACCAGGTGTTCCACTGCTGCAGGTCGACAAGGTAACACGACTGGGAGTGACGTCTCTTCAGCCAAAACGTCTGGCAAGACGATTCACCATGTGCAAGCTCTGCCGAGTGGACATAGGATCATAGAGAACATAACGCACGTAAACATGCAAAAAGGACAATTAGCAGAGTAAGTATGAGTGACTGCGATTAAGGATAATAATTACCGGATTCACAAATGAAGGGAAATCCGGAGCGACAGTCGTTATCATCAATCGCTCCAATGACATATGTATTGTATTCTGCGCAGTCTTCACTCAAGGTTACGTTTTCAGGTTCGCCATTATCCCATTGTCTGAAAACAGCAAGTGTGAGAAGAAAATGTACGGATAACACCTGAAGAAATGTACGGATAACACCTGAAGAAATGTACGGATAAGACTCAACTAAGTCAAACCTTTCTTACAGTATAGTGTTGTCTAATTCAGTTCCGTCGATCCACAACCATGATCCGTTGCTGCCTCGAATCAATCCGATCCACCAGGTGTAGACCAAGGTATGCTCTCTTATCGATGAGAAGATCCACTCCTGTTTGAATCAGATTTAAAGAGAGCTTCACTTGCACATGACTTGTTATTCGTACCCTTTCTTTCTCCGAATTGATGACCAAGAGATGACCACCCAACGATTGACAGTAATCACTGGATTCATTCCAGGTGGAAAGCACTTGAATAAACTTGTAGCATGAAGTGTCGCCGGGAGGTGAGATCCAGTGCTTTGGGCATGTCGCACCTGAACAACCTGAACGACCATCATTAATAATAATATAATTATTAATCAATATTACTATGAACTTACTATGAATAATAATGAAGGCGATAACAAGTCGAATCACTTCCATCCCCACTTTTGGCCGAATAAGTGTGATAAGCACTTACAAACTGTACTCCATTCATGACCACACTTTACGACCACTCACCGGAGATGATAAAATTCAGCGGAAAGTGTTTCCTGTCGAGATATCAGATATCCGGCGAATATTTTGCAAACAAGTAAACAAAGTGTACCATATAGATAAGCTATATTTACAGTTTCAATAATTACTTGCTTTATTTTATTTATTTATTTATTTTTTTAAATACGGGTTAGTGCTTGACCTCATCTGAGGTATGCAGCATGGACCTTTATTTATTACATCAAGTACATTTGAGCCTTTTTACGTAGCGCCCGGGCCCACGGGCAGGATGACAGGAGGGGATGTGCAAGGTGCAGTGCAGTGTCTTTATGTGGCCATTTTTAGTGAACTCCCCGGGTGGTTTAGTCTGTGGATATACCACCTGAGACGAAGCCAGAGCCCTGAACTCTGCACGAGATGAAGGGGGTGTCCCCGGGCTGGGATCGAACCCGGGACCTTAACATCCGTGGGCGCATACGTTACCGCAGCACCTCTCCGCCTCCCCACTTACTTGCTTTATTTTCTGCCATTTGCTCTCTATTTCCATGGATAACTGGAGCTTATCAATTGTTGCTGGCTCTGTAAACATGGGAACGGCTTTGTATGAAATTACCCAGGAAACCAGGATACAATCAAAAGTGGAAAGACCATCGAATGTCTTCCGAATCTTGGGGACATCTGAGAGAAATTGGTAAGAATCGCTTAATCGTACTTGCACATACTTTAACGTTCAATTGCTGCGCCGATAAGTAGAAAACAGCAAATAGTATTGTTGGTTGTTGATCAATTTTTTTCCCCCTGCGATGTGTATTATTTTTCCAGATTCCACGTTGAAGAATGGTGGTGTTGAACTTGAAATTGGCCACAAAAGGCTCATCGGGTTTCATCCGTCCGCATTTCTCGGAATCATACGAGAACTACCTGGCCCGCATAACACACCTGCATTTGCAAGGAAGAGACATTCACAAGCTGGTCTGTTGAACACTATTTACTTGTTAAATGTTGCGTTGACACTGTTTATTGCAGGGTTATATGGGACCTCTCAGCAAACTTACCACGCTTTATCTGTACGACAATGCAATAACGGCCATAGAAAACCTGGATACTGCCACCAACCTAACGCGGCTAGACCTTCAGAGCAATTGCATAAAACGCATACAAAACCTGGGTCCGCTAATAAACCTGAAATACTTGTACGTACTCCATGTCATGACCTGAAAAATATGGTGTCTAAACCGTTACAATTATTCAGGTTCTTGGGCAAAAATTCGATCTCGGTTGTGGAAGGCCTGAGCACTTTGACGAAACTGGAGGAACTTGATGTGGAAAAACAGCATCTTCCTTCAGGACAAAGCATCGTGTTTGAACCCAAGTCGCTCTTAGCCATCAAGGTATCAGTCGCATCACAGTATTAATTACTGTGAGAATTAATAGCATTTTGTTTCAGAACTCATTGAAGGTCCTGAACACAAACAACAACGGAATGTGTGAAGCCTGCCAATTCGCAGTGTTGACAAATCTGCAGTCGCTGGACATTAGTTACAATGCAATTCAGGACGTGTTGGTGAGTACGCATCGTTAAGACTTATGCACAAGTATTTTACTCCGCTACTTTTTTTGCAGCAACTTGCGACTGTCATACACGTGATGAGGGATCTTCGCAGCCTGAAGGTGAAGGGAAACCCATTTGCAGTCAGGTTTAGAGAGAAGGAAATTTTAATCGGATCCGCGCACAGTCTGGGTGAGTATCTCTCACGTTGCTGCTTGCTACGTCAATTTTTCATTACCAACGACTTGTCAAATCTGCAGAGGTCATGGACGGCAAAGTCATACATCCGTTGACCCGCACGAACCTCAGCAACTACGTCGTGAGTCTGATCAAGAAGCGTGGAATTTCAGGCTACTCCTACGATGGCGGTGAGTTCATATTATTTTTCTGGTTGAAACGCACAGTGAAATTGTAACGTTTGTTTCCCGTAAAGATGAGACAGTTTCCCAAGCGTATGTGGAGGAAAAGATGGGCAAGGACGATCAGGACCAGTCTCCCGTCGTGTTGGGCGATGCAGAGGAATACAACAAGGAGCCTGAACTGACATGCATTATGGAGAGCAGGGAAGGAGGATTCGGTGAAGGAGTTCCAAGCACTGCGGGCATGGCCACGAAAGACACGTCTTCGTCTGGTAATGTTCAGAGCACAGCATGTAATTGCTCATTTGTGATACGATTTCATACTTGTAACAGACGCACAAAGCAAGTCAGGGAAGAAGACGCATTCCTCAGACGAATCATGCCATGATGACAAAGAGTCTGTGTATCTGTACTATGACGACTTGGAATGTGAGTAAATGCACAGAGCCTCGTGGGGCAATATTAATTAATGGAATTTGCAGATGCGATGCCAGCGGACGAGTCTTATACGCCAGGCCAGTCATCTGTGCCGCCCAATTCCCCTGCGAAGAGTCCAGTGTTATCTGCCTCCTTCGTCTCGGAAGAATCGCAGCAGGTCAGTCAGGAGTACGACGGGGACGAAGATGGGATGCTGGTTCGTCTGTACCCTAGAGATCCGATGATCGACGTGACGGAATGGGCCCATCCAGATTTATGCACCATGCGTAATACATACAACCCAACCCCACCCAACAGTCCTGCTGGGTCGTCTCGCACTGGTGAGTCTGTGAAACTCGCTTTGAATCTGAACGTCACGGTGTGAAGTGTGTTTTCTGCTTGGTGTTGCAGTGTCGGTGGCTCCTTCTAGGTGTCACCTGAGTTCACCCGGGACCAGCAGCAAGTAATGGGCAAATAAGTGGATTTAACAGACAAAACAAATCGCTATTTATTTTACAGTTTCTATATGGATGTAGATTACGGTATTAAATCTAGGCTCTTCTCGCACTCCCACATGCAGCGGATTTAGCGGGAAAGGTTGGCTTAGTCAAGTGGGAATAAATTTTGAGCTAGATGTGTCCGTTTCGGTTCGTTGCAGCAGCACTATACAAACAAGTGTGTGCCAAATACTAATAAACTAATTTAGTAAACATACCTGAAAGCATGTGTGTTTCAGTGAGAATGAGCTGCATGCATTACACTACGTTGTTGTCGAGAATAATAATTACAATCTGGTCAGTAACAACTGACACTGTAAAAGTTACTAGCAGGTTACCTGGCGTTGCCCGGGTATGTTGGCGTGCTGGTAAAGGTAGGGTTATAGCTACATAATTATTATATTTTACCTATATTTGCGGCCCAGGAAAAGACTGCACAGCTATAGTTATATGTAGGATATACTTGTCTTTATTACCTTCGCTGATGAAACCCGATTCCGAATGACCAAATGTGGAGGTGGAATCTACCAATTTATTCGGATTTTTGCTTCACATGCAGTCACTTGGATTATTACCATAACTCCAAGTGGATAAGTACAAATCCCAAACATGATGTGTGCGTTGGATACCTAATTTAACAGTCTATGAGATGGCCATACTGATGATTATGGAAATCGAAAATTTTGCGTCAAAAATTTGCGCTCCAATTAAAATAATTATTCCATTCACATTTCATAACTGAGCCCCCAATATACTGCCTATTGGCCTCAAGATAAAAATAAAGATTCATGCCGGGTTATCATGCACTGGGCCTACAAACATGCTCAGAACAATTATTCTGCAGATGTACACTGCCACTGTAAGAACATGAATGGTTGTATTGTATCATCAGTGAAACAAGTATTGTCCCAGTATGGCCTGACGTGTAGGGGCAGCACACACGTCAGGCCATACTTGTTTCACTGATGATACAGCGGGAACGAGGGATATACGCGGAAAGGCGGGCGGGCTGGTCCAAGTGCATGCACACGGGTTGAGTTTCGGCTTCTTGCGCATGAAAGACCAAAATATAGCAGGCTGGTTCCATTTCAATCCAGACGGTGGGTGCCCAGTCATGGTCTTCGATTTTTTTTAAAAAAATATATGTGAAACCCACATCCAATTGAAC
>KZ538406.1:0-23992 GCA_000934665.2 Catajapyx aquilonaris
CGGCCTGACCGTGCCATGTCCGACGTGCCTTGTCGACCACTGGGGAAATGGCATACCCAGTCCTTCACTGTCGAGTACGCCACGCAAGTGTCTCCATACACAGCCCTCATGCGTGTATGAATCTCCTTCGGTCCCGCTCCCTCTGCACACAGGAACTGAATTACTGCCCGTTCGTCCGCCTTGGACGCGCCTGATATGGTGACGACATTTTTCGACTGTGTACCGCAGCTATTACGCAGTACACCGAGTTCACTCTTGGCCAGGTTGGTGACTGCTAATGTACCTCACAGCCAACCACAGCAGCACCTGTCTCCGTGTCACCTGGCGACCTCCCGCGGCCGGGAAGGGAACTTATTGACTATACCTAATATTAAAAAATTTATATTTCATAATATGGCTGCCCCCAGAGGGCATTTATGCCTATAGTGACAAATCGGGTGCTGCAAATTCCCTGGCAAAATATTTGAATTTTTGAATGATTTCGCCTCTATTTCCTATTATTGTAACCTATTTGAAAAATATTTATTACAACTCACGGCCGCCCCTAGAGACCGAGGCAATTGCAATCTCTGCCTAATGACACATTCGGCGCTGCTTCCAGTCGTGTAATTATTTATTATTTATTCTTCGTTTACTTTTTTTTGTATGCCTAAAGCTGCCCCTTGAAATCTGCCACCCTAGGCAACTGCCTAGGTTGCCTTGCCATAACTCACAGGTGGATATTGACAATTGGTCTTGTTGCTTTGCAGGAGAAAGAATCAACTTTGGCTGAACTGGCAGAAAAGGTGGATGTGAGCCAAGGAACTGGCATGGCATCAGACTCATCCAGCGATTCCAGTTCTAGCTCCAGCTCCAGCGGATCTAGTTGCTCTTCCAGTGAGAGTGAGAGTGGGGACAGCGGACAGGAGTCACTCTCGGAGCGAAAGAAAAAGAGGTATTATTTTTTGCTGGCAATTTGACACAAGTTGATCATGACTCAGAAGTTCTTTTTTATCCACTCTGCTCATCTTCTTTCACAGGAGGAAACTCACCCACACACCTCCACATGAATACAGATAACATGATGCACTTGCTGTTGCAAAAATGTAGGCAGCTATCTTAGTTTTTCAAAGTGAAAAACTTGGGATTAATGGTACATCTCTCGTTGCAGATGAAACAAGACTCAGCCTTTTGAAAAGTAATACGACCAGTATCTTCCTGCCGTTAATGACAGCATTAGCCTTGTGATACAAAAGGTTTCCAACTTTTTTACTGCTATCTAAAACAGTTTGCATATCAGCAGCAGATGTTATTTTGCTAACATGAAGGCAAGCTGGGATCTTTTTAAAAAAATCATTTTTCTTTTTACCTGCATTATCTTAAAGCAGCAACAATATTATTGTTGAGAAGTGAAGTTGGACTTGGTGGCAGAGTGAACCCTGCCGTGGCTGTGAGGGATTGAAGGGGAGGGGGGAAGGGGGGGGGATTATTTGCAAGGAATGCGATTGACTGAATTTCTTCCATGAAGTTTAATAATTTGTTTTTCATATCTGGGGGTGGAAAAAATATATTGCTGTACAGGATGTGTTTTTTCCAAGAATCCATTAGTCCCCATGTGCCATTTAGAATGAGTCTTCAATACATGTGCCTTAATACCAAACTGTAGTATTTTTTTATCATCCTACATTGGCAAAATGGCATTTACAGCATTTTTTGGATACTCATGATTTAAAAAAAAACTCTTTTTAAAGTGTGCAGTTGATAAGAATCTCTAGTGCTTACTTGCACACATAGTGCTTTTTATGTGACTAGGGGGGCAACTGCGTACTTGAGCAGTTGTGGTTGCTGTAAGCATGCATCAGTGCCTCAGAGGCATTGCAGTGGTCAGGTGTGGCGACTTTTCATTGACAGATTGTTGCGTAATTGAGTTTACAATTTGAGACTCTTGGAGTGTCCTTGAGTGCTTTTTCTCCCCTGGTAATTGAATGGCTTAGATATAAAGGCACTCATCCAAATGTATGAAAGTAAAGATGACAAGTTCGGAAGTACACTTATAAGAAAAGAAAGGGCAGTGGCTTTTGAATTGTGAAAGATATGATAAAAATATATTTCCAAAGTCTTATGAACATTCTCATCTGTCATTGGAATTGTAATTATAAATTATAAAGCCTGCACCACGAGGAAATATGAAATCCTTTGTGTGAGAGCAGTGGACAAAAAAAAAAAAGTCTTCTGCAATCTCCCAATCATATCAAACTTTTGTGAAAGTTCTTAATGCTAAGTCATTGTAACATGACATGGTGCATGAATTGACAGGCATTTACATGTACATTACTGGATCACCCTGGAGGTATGAATCACACTGCAGGTTGCCACTGTTCGTAAATATGCACATTTGTGAAAAATCTGTATTGCCTGTTTTCAAGGTATAACAGGTTTGTAACTGAAACTTCCAGCTGCAGAAAGATCTGGGCTTTCCTGTGATATCAATCTTAAGCTTCTAAGTTGATGAGATCTCGGGAAGATATGAAAATCTAATAAGGTGAAATGTGATGGTGTTTAATCATCTAACAGGCTCCAAAAATGTTGTGGTGGGTATTCCGTCATGAAAATAAAGCTTCCAGTGATCTGCATATTATCCTTTTCTCATAGCTACGTGTGATTATGCCACACTTGTATTGTGTAGTGACAGTTACAGTTGTTTGAAATATGATTTTGGTGTGGTGCAAAGCACTCTGAGTGCACCTGTCAAGTACACACTGGCCAGGAGAACTGAATGTGTTTGCATGTGAACAATTTGATCGCTTGATGTCATCGCTGAGCGATAACATCGCTGAGTAACCAGAGTTACGATTGTTACCGTGATTGTTACTTTTGCCCCAAGCAATTGGATTCATCGCTTAGCGATGACATCGTGAGATCAAATCGTTCACATGTAAACGCACCTTTAAGGTGCATTTTCCCCATGCAACTCCATCTCCTCTTTTACAGTCAGGGGCCTACATTACTAATAACAGGCTTATGGAACATTATTACTGCTACTAATGTGAGCTAAATTCTTTTACATGCAAGATGCTTTCACAAAGCATTGCTGTCATTCCATTCTAAACTGCCTTATTCTCCAATCATTGTTCCATACACTTACAAAGCTGTGATGGTGGTTGTCGTCAAACTAGAAAATATTAGTAGATTGGCAAATGGAACTGGCTCTAATAGCAAAGGAACCCTGAACTCTGCTACTTGGTGACATAGTCATCCTAAATTCAAGTGACGTGCTTCCAGTAGGAAGGTGGGTGAGGCGGGGTGTTGTGAGCTTTTTTTTCAAGCACACAAAAATTTAATCATGGTTCTGAGTAGAGGAAATGCCAAAAAATTTGGAATTTTGCAATTTTTTTTGCATGTATTATTACCACAGGAGATGCCACTAATCCGGGATAATTTTTATCCAATTTTTTTGTTAGCAAAGGTCAATAATGTCAGATTTTTAGAGTTGCAATATGTTGTTCACTGAGGTCCAGTTGCATCACTTCCAGAAATTGAATAGCCCAACAGAACAAGGGCCACAACTCCATTTCCAATAGAACAAGGGCCGTACTCCGTAGAACCGGCCCCCTGCTTTGCTCATGGGTCCTATTGGAGTGAAAATTGCAGGATAGGATGCCATGGCGATTTTAAGCTTATTCACTTTACTTCCCCACGTGTTCCTCAAATAATTTACAAATGGAGATTTTTTTTTCTTATACCCCCACCTTTTTTCCACCATGATGGAGCTTGTTGCTTGTTCTGTTGGGCTATTCAAATATTACACCTGCAAAATGGCCAGAAAAGTTCGTTAGTCATTGCTAGTGGTTTTCTAGAGGCAGTGCAAAGGACCTAAAAGTGATATGTACTGTACGTAATAATATAATTCATTTTTCAAAACTTGTTAGTGGTTACCACAGAAGGCACCCTTCAAATAAATGTAATACAACAGGGAACCATGTATTCGTACATATTAATTTCATTAATTATTATTCCTATTTTGGTGACTTTGCAACTCTAAATATATCAGTCATCAGTTGCCAACATCTACCATTAGCAAGTTGCTGAGAATTATTTAAGGATTCTGGAATCTGTGGCTGTCTTACTCCAAAATGGTGGTGTGGCATCTTGATTTTCGCAATCTAATTATTGCACCATTACATTATGCCACTTGCAGTGTCGATGTACTGTGGCTATGCGAAATAAGGTTGTTACCAAATGATTGAAATGATTGCATTAGTATTGGCTTACATGTAGACTGCCTTATGACACCGACGGTCTAGAGTAGTTAGTATAGTGATGTTGGGTGGAATTTTTGTCCCACTGCTAGTTACTGCTAACTTAGCAGTACCTAGCAGTGGGACAAAAAATCTATCTGGATACCAAAGTTTGTCTTAACCTTTGCATCCAACTCAGAGCTGTGTCTAGACACACACTTCAATACCGCCGAATACTGCAATGACATGTAAATCATATAGCAAAATTTTGTCTAGACTATAATTTGCAAATCATGCCACGAAACTCCAAGCACTGGGACAGATGTCAGTTGCAGGTTATGCGCACACGGTTTTGTGTACATGCACGCGCATAAGTTATAGTCCATGTATGCACGGCCACTTTTGCCATGAGCATCTGCAAAGGCGGCGCATTAACCATGGCCAAATAACCCATGTGTGTTCTCATATTAAGATCCTAATTGGCCGTCCTGCATGTGGAGGTAAAGGGGGTCATTTTCCTGATGCAGCATTTAGGGAATTGAACGTACTGTACATGATACCGAGGCAATTACAATAGGACAATTAAACATTTTGTTATATTTGCGCATCTCCATGGAAACGTGAGAAGTGGGAGGTTCCATAATAATAAGCAACTGCATAATTTGTGTTAAATAATTTTAGCAGTGGAAATAATGCAGCCCTGCAAAAATTTAGCATGTTTTCATGACAACTGCGGTTTGCCATCTAATGCAAGGCAAGCAGACAATCATATTTTTGGTGCCATTTTCTGCCTCATCCACAGTGTGTCACTGTAGAAACAGACATCCTGAAAACAATAGTGGACAAGGGTTGTTGCTTGCTACCGCCCATTGTCACCTGCCTGCCATCCACATTCGCAGCCGTTCAATTTTCGTAATCGCATCATTTCCAGCTGATTTTGATCGGAAGGAGCGCGTGGTTTCCAAGCCTCGTCCTTCCGAACCGTCGGTGGCCCCTATTTCCAGGCGTGTAAGGGGGCTGCGGCGTTTTGTATCCAACGATTTGGTGTGGGCAAGTGGTGTCGGCGAGGAAGAGCGGCCAGCAGCAGACGGGCCCAGACCACCCCGAGAGGAGCACGGGGCGGGCGATCTCCTGAGCGGGCTCCTGAGTGGGCAGACGGAGGCAGAGGGACACGCACGTCCGGCCCTCCCAACCCACCGCTCGAGCTGGACGGGGGGGGCACAGGCCGGAACCGCCTATTGGCCCGGGGGCCGCCCCTGGTGCCAACACCACCACCACGCTGGGGCCTGGGTAGGTTGACCAGCAGTGGGATCAATCCCTATCATGGACGTTAAGGCTAGCTGCAACATTATGCTCAGAAAGCGATGCATGTCGGATGCACCGCATGTGTCTGTACAGGTTTTTGGGACAGATATAATTATATCTACTGGATATATGACAAGGCTGCTGCCCTGTCATGGTAAATGTCGGCGGTGCTTTTTAATGATTGACGCCTTTCTCTGCTTGCCCACTTATAAAAAGTAAATGGCGAGCCCAATTTGGGCATGGCAGGACCATTTGTACACAGTAAAACCATTTGGGGCTGTGGGCTGAAGGTGTTGGTGAAGATAATGTAGGCGGCAAGTGCGTTATGAATGGGCAAGTGTGGTTTTACGAGTAGTGTCTCATAGCATATAATGAAACATAGTTGTTGATGTAAATGTGGAAGATGTCACAACAACCTGACCTGAGCTAACATGTCTGTATAACAAACCCTGGACAGCCAAAACTTGTCAATTATGAAGCCTCGGCTTTATCCATTGTAGAGCATTTTCACTAATTTATTGCCACTCATAATACTATAAACATGCTGAGTGCAGCAGAATGCCATTCTGCTATGAGCCCAATGTGAACAAGAGCTGTTGGAATATTGTGTCATAGGTATGTTATTTGGGGGATGGCTTTGTGGTCTAATCAAGAGATCTTAACTAAACAGATAAGTCAGGGCCATAATATTTGTTGTGTTGATTCAAGTGTGTCATCGCAGCATATTTAGATAGGCAGGATTTCAGCTCTAATGCATTTCTCTTCTCTTCCGCAGGACAGGTGTTCCCTACCCTCTGCGCATACATGTGGATATGAGCCTTCAAAATTGTGTGTGCATGTGTAATGAAGTGTGAAGGAGACACCAGTCAACCTTTTCTGTATGACACAAGTATTCGTTTGTGACGTTGAGGTGAACAAGTAGGACCAATGGATGACACAAGCGTACGGGTAGCGGTGCGGTGAGTAAAACCAAGACCTTTCGTAACAAATGTTACTGACCACAACACAGATATGATTGTAATCAGGCAGGTTGTTATTGATGCCGTAGCTGACATTCCGAGGATTTTTTATTACATCTGGAACTAATTGTGGAATGTGTGGGGAATTTTTAGACCTGACAGGATGTAGACCCACTTTCAAAATGGGATGAATGGAGCACGTTAAGGGGCGCTGTTTTAGCCGCCTGTCTTCTCTAAAGTGCATGCAAGGTGCATTGGTGCAAGCAGCAGAGTGGGGTCAGGCAGTGCAAGGCACGTTGGCTCTCCTGAATGGAATTTCTTTTAAGGGGCATTCCGAGCTGGTGGTTTCCCTTCCTCCTTGTCCAGCCAAGCGAGCTCTCATTGCTCTCGCGGCCTCCAGGAAGCTTTCTTTCTCGCTTCTGCGAAGTCTTCTTTCCATGACAGCAAGTGTTACAGATTCTTGAGCGTGCGCCTCTCAGGCCAAGCAAGGGCTCTCAAAGGTGTTTTTTTTTTCTCTCTCTTTTTTCCACTTGGCCGTGAAATTTTGCAGTGAGGGACTGTTAATATGAGGGACTCAAATTTGATTCTGACTAATTGAGTACTTTTCATCAAATTATGTGAGGTCATGTTTATAAGTGGAGAGGAAATTACACCCTGGGGCTGAGATGCTGATGAAGTGAACACACAGGTTTTTTAAATGAAATTTTGCGGGATAAGTTGGGGCTCCTCGCAGCAATGAATGGGCACAATGAATCCAATTAAGACTTTTCCTGAGGCCTGGAAGATGATGCACAAATGCCCTTAGCGGATGGGGTCTGAGAGCATTGGATGGGTTTAGACACACAGAATTGGACTACTTCCAGCATATCCTTCCAGCGGATAAGGCAGTAATAATGTCAGATGTGAATTTCAATTTCTCATCCACCGAGGAAATTGAAAAAAGTTTTGGTAATAATCGGGGGGGTCGTAAGTGTTTTGCCGCCGTGTTGTTGTGACATCTGCGCAAGATATGGGAAAAGTTCCTCACATAAAGGAGAAACTTGGAGGAGGGACGAAGTATCATTGTTGTGGATTCACGGAAAGTGCACGGTTTCTGAAGAAGTGGCATTCAAATAGTGCAAAGTTTCCCAGCATTTTAATGAAAGTTAAGCCACCGGATTTGATGTCATATGGGGGAAGCGTGCGTCTCTCCAAAGGAATTTAAGTTGAAGCATATAAACTTGCAGCAGTTACTGTTTAGAATGTTGCCTTAAAGTTGTACAGCGGATAGAGAGCGCAAGTATGCATATGTGAGCAGTGCATTGGACTCCCTTGTGAATCGACCTGTAGGTCTTATGGATATGGAAGCGCCAATTGCACCCAAACGTATTATGCAACTAGG
Organism: Catajapyx aquilonaris; assembly: GCA_000934665.2. Lineage (NCBI taxonomy): Eukaryota > Metazoa > Arthropoda > Diplura > Dicellurata > Japygidae > Catajapyx > Catajapyx aquilonaris. Next base: position 7,863 of record KZ538406.1, read on the forward strand.
AACCTCGTTTGCATAAATTAATGGCAGTGCTGTAATCGCCTAGTGCGTGCTCTTTTTTTTATTATACCGGCGTCAAATGCCCCGTGTAATATCCTTGTAAAGCCGTGCACTATTTTTTGAAAAAAGGCAATACCATTGTCCACCTCCATCTACGTCTTGCGGGCATTACGTAAGAGCGTCCCAAAGAGGGCCAACCTTTCACGTGTCATTCATTGCCATGTTTCGCCGTAAACAGCTGATCAAGGTCGTTATACCTCATTCCTAATAATATGCGACCTCAAACCCCTTGCCTCATTACAAACAAATAGCATAAACATCCCGAAAGCCAAGCTCCCTGACAGGATTAATTAGACGGAGTTTACCTGAGGGGGGGCCCTCCGAGTGTGTTTTCTACCATTTAAAAGTGGGCACGTCTTGAAAACCGCCTACATTTACAAGTAGCCCAAGGTGAGACAACCTCCTCCCCCAGTTACCCCCATCACGTCACCCTACCTCAAGCCCCGGCTCGTACTTATGTATTTATTATACGCCATCGCCACAACCGGTCTTGCCTCAACAAGAGTCGGGTTTGTCCACACGTGTCCGTCCCTTCGTATTATTAGTAGTACACACACAGAGTCGTGCGTATCTTGCCACGCACTCTGTATGAATGGGACTGTTGATGGCTAGGGATTGCGGCTGGTCAGTTTAATTTTCAAAACACCCAGCATTTGAACCTTGCAGACGACATGTGCCGCTCCCATACGTATCTGTAGGGTTTACTTTTTATTATATTATTCTGAGAGGATCATGAGTGTGGGCGTATGCAGTTGCGTAAGTGGATAAATCCAGCGAGAAGAAGAAGCTTAGTCCTTGACATCGAATTGAGGGGGACGCCCTTTTGGTTCGGAGGACAGGTGGGCTGCTTGCTGCAATGGGTGAAGAAGGAGAAAAAAAAGTATACAGAGAGAGGCGTGGGATTAAAATGCGTGGGTGCAGCGAGGTTGAAACACACGCTATGGCATATCATTAAAGTGCGGAAAAAAGAGCCACATTGTCACTGGTTGCAACCAGCCAAAGCAAAGGGGGAAATCACGTTGCCGCACTTTTAGGAATCTGGATGATGACAGCCTCTGTCGATTCCGTTTAATTGCTGCAATATGCGTACATTTGAGGTAACTAAATGTGAGCGGAAAATGGACATTGCGTCAGCTTCCTGACGTGTGGTAGAAAGGAATTTGCAGGTTCATGCAAACAAGAGGCTACCTACACAGCGAATTTGATCATGTTTGAGGGGTATACCCTTGAGAGTTAATTTTTGGAGGAGATCCTGTCGACTTGAGAAGGGTTTCATTAGATCCGCAAGGATGGGTTTGTAGAAGCAAAAGAGGAAGTCGCGGAGGAGGATGGGGGGTAGGATCCCTCCGCAACATCACGATCTGTCCATTCCTACTATGCGCCATGGAGGGGGGGGGGGGGGGGAGGNGAGGAGGATGACGTGTGGTGCTGCAAAAGCGCGGTTTCCCCTTTGGCAGCATCGCAGATTGAGATTGAGATTACTTAAAGGAGGTGGGACGGACCCAGAAGGAATTTCACGGTTTCCAGATGGGCTTTTTTCATGTGCAGAAAATTGCTGGACGACACAGTGTCACCTGAAACTGCCACGTGTTCTAAATTTTTTTGGGTACCTCTGCTAGAAAGAATCAAGCTGGGGCTCGTGGGAAACTAAGGAGTGATCCCTGGGAGACTTGTAGACTACTGGAACGACCCTGAAAGAGGAAGGGGCCATCATTTTCTCACTCCCTTGGTTGGCCCTTTAAAAGTTTGCGAACCATAACTGGGAATAACTGCGGATGAAGGACGCACCTTTGCCTGTTATAAGTCATCCAGGCTGGTGATATATTGCTCTGTCACGAAATGACGACGATCAAGTGATAAGCCAACCGACTCTAATAATGAAAAATCCCACCAATCGGATGCTGAAAGTAAGCCGAGTACACCCATTTCTCACTGGGTGTACCTGGAGCTGTTCCTGTGTGAAGGTCGCACCTTCTTTTAAATGCCACACTCTCGAAGCACATGCCCGTAATTACTGGTCCAAAAGAAGGAAAGAAGAGTGGGGCTGGGAAACGAATGGATTAATTATCGAGTCTGGAGAGCAAGCCCTGCATACTTAGGACGGGCATTGTTTGGCATGCATCGCCTGTACACAAACCGAAATGGGGGCACACCCATTCTGGCAATAAATCCGCCCTCGGGTTATGTTGGGTGCAAGTTGTAAGATGAGAGTGCCCATCTTGTGTGTATGTGTGTGGGGTGGGGTATGTAGAGGGATGAGGAGGGGAGAGGGGAGGGGGAGAGGGAGAGAACTCCACAACCTATCGATCCGGTGCATTGCATGGATTCCTAGCCTACAAAACCTTGCTTGCTCTGCTGCTATACTACTGCAGCCACACTGTTGGAGAGAAAAAAAACAAACAATTATGACTAGTCGCATCATCCTCGAAAAGGGAGACGTGGGATGCTGAGACAAGAATACAGGAGTCGGCAGTCCCATCTCGATGCCAACTTCCGGGGTTCCTCTTTTTCGGCGGACTTGACCGGCCCTCTCTGTTCTCTAGAGGGGGTATAATTATAGAGCTCCAGGTCCTCTGCTTGGGAAGCATGGTTTTATAGGGCTCGCGATATTCCCATCAGATGAGGGGGGGTTAGGCCAGATTAACATCTCTGGAAGGGCACTCGTGCATTACAGCATCGTTTTCTCCCTTATCTTAATGGCGACCTCTAAAATTGCAGTGTTCCCCAGCTGGAGTGTTGACCTCCAGGATCGGGTTTTTAAGGCCGGGTGCTGTTTATGCATTCGTTTAGAGTGGTGTCTGGGGCCGATTGCGATTGATGGCTTGGAGACTGATGCAAATGTGTCTCGGTGGCGACTCCTAGGGCACCCTGCTGATTGAGAGGGTGGTTTAATAAAATCAGATAAACGAAGAGTTGGCAGAGAGGAGAGGCCGGAAGTACGGAGTGGGGGAGGTGAATGTCTCCTGGGTTCTGCCTTTGCCAGCCTTTCCTTCCAGCTGCGCCCCTTTCATTTCAAGATCAATATTAAAAGGTTTTCCCCCCCTCCACAACTGTATAGGACTGGGGTTGTGCCAGAGAGCCGTATGCCCTTCAATTATTGCCACGGGCTCGTTTTCTGGCACCTTGACTCTCCATGCCTTGCCAGCATCATTATTTTGGCGGAACCAGATTTAGGAAGGCTGAAATAATTATTGCAGGAGGACGTAAATAGCTTCCCACAGAGTCAATATTGTTGTTACCTTTGGAGCCGGTAAAAATGCGGGATGATTCAGTCAGGCACCAGAAGTCAGTGTGGATTACTTATTCATAATGATTTCATCAACTCCAGCTGTGAGATCTGCAAGGAGAAGGATCGCTTGAGCACAGTGTGAATTATTCATGCTTTGTGCAGCACAGTTGACACCATTACCTGTCACTTGAATTAAACCTTCATGACCCAAAATAAAAACAGCCTGCTTCTAAATTTAGTTTCGAAAAATTATTTACAGCCTTCCTGTCATTCTCCTAGATTTGAGTTGCAGGCATTCCACGTAGTTAGCTATTTAACATTCCTATCTTGAGATGTGGTCTTGATATTACAGCATCTTACCTTCCATGCCAGCCAAGTGTCATTGATTTGCAATTGATGCTCCCACCATGAATACACAGTATTTATACAGTATATCTATATGTACTCTCCTATCATCTGTCCTTGGAAATCCAAGTGATATGAATTAACCTGTAGCATTTATCAAGGCAATATTCTACATTTTTGGAAGAAAGACGTTAGCATGAGGATTATTGAACTAACACATTCTACTGACAGAGCACTGATTGATATTTCTTTTCTGAACAGGATTCGACCCCAGATCCCCCGCGAGGTGATAGACATGTGTCGTGTGTGCACCAATGTATCTCCAGGTGAACCTCAGGTGTGGCTGGGCTCCGACAAGGCATTCACATACGACTATGTGTTTGACACCGACACTATGCAAGCTGCGGTGTACAGCAACTGTGTGGAGGCACTAGTCGATGGCTGCTTTGAAGGGTATAATGCCACTGTTCTGGCCTATGGGCAGGTGAGTTATTGGACATTTTCTGGACCAAGATATGAGGGCGAGTCAAAACAAATTGGGACTGATTTGTTATGTGATAAAGAGAATTAGTTCATGACTTTTCACAAGTGGCATCGTGTCCAGAATGGCTTGAAGTATTGGATCACCAATTAATGTTCGAATCTTCCAAAATCCCAAGCAACAGCTTGACACCGAAAGTAAGCAAAGGTTTGCATCCGCCTCCGCTCTGCCAGGAGGTTGGCAGTGAGGACCAACATTCAATGTTGAGGTTTTTATTGCATTTGAAGACGACAGCGATGGAAGCATACAACATGCCAAGAGAGGTGTATGGTGAAGAAGTGTTCCACAGCATTCCGATGGTACAAGGCATTCAGCGAGTAGTAGTAAGCTTTCAAAGACACATGTCTGCAGACGCTCATCAGAGTTCTGACGTAGGACCTCATTAACACCCCCTGTGCAGTGATTGTTCAGGAAGAACACCACATATCCGTCTATGGCCTTGCCAGAATATGTGGTATTTCCCATGGTAGTGCCCAAGCAATTTTGCACTGACCATTTGCACATATGACACATTTGCACCCGATGAGATGGGTCCTCAGGTTGTTTACTCCATAGGAGAGGCAGATGCTGGTGGAGGTTTGTAAAGAGTTTCAGTGTCTTGTGGCCTCACCAGTATCTGCTGTTCACAATCTTAGCATGTCTTACACCTCTGTGGCTGTTTTATTCAAACGGAAGCAAAACCTCAACACTGAATATTGGCCCTCACCGCCAACCTCCTGTAAGAGCGGAGGCCAATATAAACCAAGGCCTAATTCCGGTGTCACTGTCCCTGGGGATTTGAGAATATTCGAACAAAAATTGGTGGTCTAATACTTCAAGCCATTCTGGACACGATGTCACTCACGAAAAGTCATGAACTAAAGTGAGGAAAACCAAACGACAATCTGATGTCTTCGTTTCTTACATTGTTGCTTTTTGTTGCTACTGTTTACTCATATCGTACTGGGAAGGTATTTCCATGGAAACCCTGATGAAGTCAGATCTCTTTTTCGTTCCCGCATTGTAACTCTCTGTATCACATAAAAAATCAGTCCCACTTTGTTTTGACTCGCCCTCGTATGTTTAAATAGTGCCCATCGTTTTAGAATCCATGTTACAGAATATCAGTTACTTCATTTATGAATTTTCCATTTGCTCCTATCTTCGCATTATTTTTTATGAGAAACTGGGAGCATGAGAGGGGTTAAGATGCTGCTCATTAGGTCAGTGTAGTACATTGAGAATATTATGTTTTCAACTGAAAGTTATATGTAGTTAGTGATGATTCAATGAAGATGTAGGGTAACAAAGTTTTTAAACATTCATGTCATAAGGAGCAGTACTCATGCTACCTTGGTGTAGTCTTGTGGATCAAGTGACTGTAAATGCAACTTGTCAACTTATGCTAAGGTGTAACCTAATCAGTGTGTCTTTTAAAAAAAAAAAAAATGCAGACTGGAAGTGGAAAGACCTACACCATGGGCACAGGGTTTGGGATGGAATGCTCCCCGGAGCTGCAGGGGATCATACCTCGAGCAGTGCAGCACTTCTTCCAGGGTATAAATGAAAAGCAGGACTTAGCCAAGGCCAATGGAGAACCTGTTCCAGAGTTCAAAATGCATGCCCAGTTCCTGGAGCTCTATAATGAGGAGATCATTGATCTCTTTGACACGGCGAGGGATCCTGATTTCCTGAGGGTGAGTACCAGAAAAGTTTGTAAGAAATTTACAATTGATTGTTGCACAACATAAAGGAACCAATCCAGCTGTAATTTAGCAAACATACATAATTATACCATGTGCTACCCCCCCCCCCCCCCNACCCGTCCACCTTGCTCGCACCCCAGGTTAAGAACCGCTTTTATAGGAGGATTCCACTGTACACTGTCAGTTACATTCACCTAAGCTTGTGTGACCTTGAACCAAAAAAAGTTTCACCTACGGCAGGCTTCTTTGCACTCTCATTCCTGGGGGGTGGTGGGTAGGGGTAATGGGTGTGTCTCTGTCTCTCTCTTCCCCATCACCCGGCCAAATCCTCTTGGTATACCACTGATGCTGCTAAGTTAGCAGTAACTAGCCGAGGGACGAAAATTCCGCGAAAATTCCACCCAATGTCAATATCTCTCACCAACGAAGAAATATGAGAGACTTTTTCCAGAAGACAAAGTAAAAATCTGTGGTAGGTTTTATTATTTTGATTTGACCAAGCAGCATACTCTCTGTACAGTAGTACATTAAAAACTTGTGAATAGCTCGTTTCTTACGATGTCTAGGACCATTTTCAGATTATCTGTGTTTTCCAATTATCCGGCAACACCCATGCAATCATTAGCACAGATAATCAGGAGTACAGTGTACATACATCAGGTTGTTCTTTATATGCATAATATTGGGCAGATTTAAGGGGCGTATTGGAAAAACATGATAACTGACGTTGTTGTCATTTTTGACCTAAACAGTTTGGTATACTCCAAGTTCACGTATCATGCACGAGACGGCCACACTGTTCGCTCTCCTGAAAAATTACACCTTTGTTAGTTATCATGTTTTTCCACCACACCCCTCTTTGCTTTGTACAGTACCTTATCACTCTGTCTTACTCCTGCTAGTGTGATACAACTGATGAAGGGTATTAATTTTATTGCTTTTTGACAATTTCAGGGCAGGAAAAACAATGTGAAGATTCATGAAGATGTTGGAGGGGGAATCTATTGTGTTGGGGTAACTTCCCAAATTGTGAACTCAGCAGAAGAGGCCCTCCAGTGCCTGAGGGTGGGGGCCCTGTCGCGCACCACAGCCAGCACAGCCATGAATGAACAATCGTCCCGTTCGCATGCCATATTCACCATCCACCTCAGGCAGCAGAGAGTGGTGAAGGTGGAAGACAACAGTTCAGATGAAGACAGGGTGGGAGATGGTGGAAATGGTGGAGAAGGGGATGGGATGTTGAGTGAGTTCGAGACCCTGACTGCAAAGTTTCATTTTGTGGACCTTGCTGGATCAGAGAGACTCAAGAGGACCAGGGCCACTGGTGAGAGAGCTAAAGAGGGCATCTCAATCAACTGTGGACTTCTGGCCCTAGGGAATGTCATCTCTGCACTGGGAGATAAGTCGAAGAAGGTGTCACATGTGCCCTACAGGGACTCCAAGCTCACCAGGCTCTTGCAGGACTCCCTTGGAGGTATTGATGGAAAACCCCTTGGACCCCCGATTTTGTCATTGTTGTTCTTTTTAACAAGACGTACAGTTGGCTGAATGATGTTTGTGTACGCTAGAAAGGCCATACTATTGTTAGAAGGTCTTGCCAAAACTGTTATGCATTTTGGCCATCACCCTGTTTCGAAACCTTCGTTGCAAGTGAACTGAATGATTAACATTGTGCGTTTTTACTTCACTCAGGCAACAGCCGCACTGTGATGATAGCTTGCGTGTCCCCAAGTGACCGTGACTTTATGGAGACCCTGAACACCTTGAAGTACGCAAACAGAGCTCGCAACATCAAGAACCGGGTGACTGTGAACCAAGACAAGACGTCCCGCACCATCTCTCTTCTTAGGCAAGAGATCCAGCAGTTACAGCTTGAGCTGATGGATTTTAAGCAGGGGAAGAGGGTGGTGGGAACTGATGGAGTGGAATCCATTAATGACATGTTCCATGAGAATACCATGCTGCAGGCAGAGAACAACAATCTCAGGACAAGAGTCAAGGCACTGCAAGAGACCATTGACTCACTCACTGCCAGGAATGTTGGGCTGCTCACTGAGAGGGTTACTGCTGGTTGGACCTCTGCTTCTGGGGATTCAGAGGACAACCAGGAGCGGTGAGGATCTATGTCTAAACATCTCTTAAGCTCTAATTTCACCAGTATTTGAATGGGTTGATGGCTAATTTGCCATGTGAGATATCGGGTATGCCCTCTGTGTCTTACCTGATGTGGAGAAACTCTCTTTCATTGGGTGTATATTTCTGGACCTAATTGAGATTTTATGATTTGTACGATGTGCTTGAATAAGCTGTCAGTTTTCTTGGGTAGGCTGAAGAGTTTGAGTGAATTAAAAATTTAAAGCAGTAGACATGTGAAGTTGTAAAGGAAAGGTGTCCTAGTTTCACTTTAATATTTTGCTAGCTTCCAGCTGTTTCTTCATCTCAAAAGTGATGTATTTTGTTTGCTAATTCGAAAATTAACATTTTAGTACGGAAGGAGTTGAAGGCGGTGTTGGTGAACTGGTGAAGGGGTACCTGAAGGAGGTAGAAGACTTGAGGGCTAAACTGTGCGAGTCGGACCACATGTGCATGCAGCTAAGGAAGGAGAAGGCCAGGCGTGCCACCTCTGCCAATCCATATGGTAGCATGCCCCACGGGCCAAATAAGCTCAACCTACCGTTCAGTGTTGTTGGCCGTATGTTGCTTGCTTTTTGCTTTGTTTTTAGTTTAGATTTCTTTTTGTTTTGAATGCATAATTATGGCTCATAGCGAGGGATTGTGTTTTTTATTGATTTTGCAGAATGTGAGCGCTTTTGTTATTTCAGTGTTTCAAATGGATGTCTATTATTTTGTGTAGCTCTTTGCATACTCTAGAACAGGGTTTCTCAACTGGGGTTTTGCGGAATTCTAGGGTCCCGTGAGCAATCGCTAGGGGTTCTGCAAGAAGTAGTGATGAATAGGCTAAACATATGTAAATACATTTTTGAGTAATCAATTGATAGGTCTATAATAAAATAATTTTAATGTAGGGGTTTGCTGAGACATGAATATTATTTCAAGGGTTCCGCAAGGGTAAAACGGTTGAGAAACGTTGCTCTAGAAGCTGCTTCAGCTGAGTGCTTAATGTGCTGCAAACAGAGCAGGTGAATCTATGCAAAACTTACTACTGATGAAAATTAGAAGGGAATGTTTAATAATGAATACATAAAAAGTGAGGCCACGCTGTATGTCAGACTAATTAACGATCAGGAAACATATCTGGATTTTATGTAAGTACTAATTTACAGTTACAAATTTCTTTGCTGTTTGTGTGGGAAGTTGAGCATAGATCATGGAAAGGTGTTTAATGTTGAATGCAATGGAACAGGTATGTGGCAGAATTGCTCCTGTCCTCAAAAATTTTCTGCAATAAACAAGTTTCCATTAAATCAGGCAATGCCAAACTGGGAAAAATATAACGTCCAATAACAACATGGTATGCCTATTTGGCGCCCCAAGTTTGGGCACTTTTTGAACTCCAAATTGGTGCAATGTACTGCCAACTTTTTCCTCTTCAATTACAGTTTTTATGTCCTACAGATGCTCCGCATGCCCATTTTTTGCCCTAATTCTGATTTTGTTGTTGTTGTGTTGCCATCTTTAATGCAATATTAATTGCACTATGCACAATGGTTTTCCTTACTGAGGGACCTAGAAGCTGTGGAAAGTCTATCGTTTATCCGCACCTAGCGCCACGGCGGGGTTGGGAGGGCGTGATGGGCTCCAAACCTGTTGACTACGGGTCGCAAACAATCGATTGCCGGGAGAGCACAACAAAGGGTGTCGTCTTACTCCTGCCACGCGAACCGATCAGACAAGTGCTAGAACCCCGGTCTTAATGAAGGAGGTGGCAAATTTAAACGCCATGAGGGTTGCCAAGACATCAACCACGATAGCAACTGTGAAGGCATTTGAATTTGGCAGTATCAAGGCACCCCATTGTTTGCGACGCACCGCTGCCAACCGTAGGGAGGTCTCCTGCCCACCCAACCCCGACCGCGTCGTTAAGGTGCGGATAAACAATGGTTTATCTGCAGCGGTCTGTTCCCATGTTAGACAGGTTCCACGTTATCTGACAAAAATGAATGAGAAATCCTACCTCGCTGCAGGATCTGTAAGTTTTCCTGCAGTACTATGTCAGGGTCTGCAGGCAGGTTTTGCTGAATTTTTTGACAATGCTAAAAGCTGTCTTGTTGCATATGAATTAATTTCTGATATTGATAAGACTTTAAAAGGTCAAGGTGTTTTCATCAGCCTTTGCAATATCCATTCAAGTTCGGTGATATAAGTAATATTTAAAGGAGACTTCCAGATGGAGAGAGGCTTGTTACATTTTCTTTACTGTTATTTGATAAAAGACCACCATTACTAACCCCTGTTGTTCACTCTACCTTCCAGGCCCACTCGTAGATGAAGGCATGGAGCCATACCTGCAGAACCTAATAGAGCAGGCAAAACAGGAGCTGGAGCGTGACAAGCAGGTAAAGAAGTCTAAATCTCGCCACAACTCAGAAGAAAAAGATGGTGGGGGAGAGGAGAAAGAAGATGGGGAGAGCACCTTGACGGGAGGAGGTGCTTCCAGTAGTTCAGATGAAACCAGCGGTGAGGAGGAAGAGGATGAAGAGGAGGCTGAGCTGGATGCAGAGAAGCATAAGATTAGCCAGGAGCTCGCAGAGCTCACCTCAGATATCAGCCTCAAGCAGAAGCTGATAGATGAGCTTGAGCTGTCCCAACGTCGCCTCCACACCATGAAGCAGCAGTATGAGGAGAAATTGATGACCCTCCAGAATAAGATCAAGGCCACACAAGAAGAGAGGGACAAAGTACTGGCTAGCCTCAGTAAGTGTATGTTACATAGTGATGTGTAGCTTGCAGGGCATGCTGCAAGTCTGTTTTGATGTTTTGATGAAACTTTTTTGTGTTTCAACCAAATATGTGACTTGATAGTATTCCTGATATTATTCAGATAACCCTGGAACCGTGACGTGCCTGAAAGTTACAGCAACCGTGACGTGGGGTCTTTTAGGACCCCCATCCATATTTTAGTTTTTGTTAATTTTTATATGATACTTTTCAATGCATTGACTATATGCAATCATTCTTTGAACAATGCCTAAAATGATCGCTAATTCAAAATAAACATGTACTTCCTGTTATATACTTTTTTTAAATGGCAAAAGTTCATTGTAATTTATCATTTTAATGCATTTTAATTTCTTTGGGGTCCTAAAAGACCCCACGTCACGGTTCCAGGGTTAACTTACATCCCTTACTTGTACTTGAGTAAGCATAGCAGTACCGTACTTATTTGGTGACATTCCAAGTTTTTTAAGGTGCCAAAAATACGTGACCATTGTTGTCATTACTAAGCAATGCCATGATAGCAATAGAAATGAAATGACGTCATTTGAAACTTTAAAAAATTTGGAGTGTAAGCGTGTCAGGTTACTAAAGTCAGGTTCAGTGTTCTCGCTAGGTAATGCAATGGCATCTGGTAACACCCCAAAGGGCAGGCCAAGATCCAGCAGGTCCGATGTGCGTCCCATATCTACAACCTCTTCCTTGTCCTCCTCCAGAATCTCAACCGCTGCCTCAACCTCACACTCCATATCTTACTCCCGTAAGCCTTTCCCTGTTTCCCCTTTGCTCCACTCAACCACCTGTTCATAATAATGGACCATTTTACATTGTCATACCTTGTGTTTTTTGCTACTAACTCGTTTCACCAATGTTAAGCAGTAGAGCTATGTTATGTTTTCACTCTGAACTTTAAGCTCCCTTCTATATTGGTAAAAATCTCACAGATGAACATTTTCCTTCACTCTCAGTCCTCAAGAATATCAGTGAGTTACATACACTGTGGGAAAGCTCATTTCATAAGCTTTCTGACGGTGTGATACATTCGTTAAAACGTGAATGTTGGTTTGTTGGGGTGGAGAATCCTCTACATTTACAATGAGCAAAATTCTGAAATAGTGTACATGAAAATAAACTCATGCTCCTTCTTTGTGGTGACTTAGGATTTTTCGTATGGGGAACATTTAAAACTTGCTTTTTTCTGGGCATATTTTTATCTGCATCTCATTTCAGGCGGTCACAGCAGCAATCCACCAGAAGACAAGGTGAAGCGGGTAAAAGATGAATATGAGCGAAAGATAGGTCACATGCAGCAGGAGCTCCGTCGGCTTCAGGTGGCACAGAAGGAACATGCTCGCTTGGTGCGCAGCCAGGGTGACTATGAGCGCCAGCTGCGCAACCTGAAGGGAGAGCTGGGAGATATGAAGCGAACCAAGGTGAAACTGATGACAAAGATCAAGGAAGAGACAACACGCAGGAGAGAACTGGAGCTGCAGCGCAATCGGGAGGTTGCTCAGTTGAAAAAGGAGGGCCGCAAGAGGGAGAACCAGATCCGGTCTCTTGAAGCTGAGAAGAGGGTGAAGGAGGCCGTCCTTCGTAGGAAGCAGGAGGAAGTGCAAGCCCTCAGGCAGGTCAGCAGGGGGGCCATGAGTGCAAGGGCCGCTGGACGTATGGTCAGAGGTGAGTTGCATCAGATGGCGTTAGAAGTGTGGGTGTCATCAACTAGCATGTGGCAGACCATTTATACAGTTGGTTTTTGGAAACCTAAATTATTTTGTGAGAGCTAATTTTGCACATTGCTAGTGTGGACTGGGATTTTTCAAAGAATTGTAGGTATGCTGTAGAAATTTCTGCTAAAGGGATGTGAAGTTTTTGGAAAAAATTATGCAATTTTGTATTGTTTTTGAGAATATACTAACAACTGAGTATTTTGAAATGTTAACTAAATTTGTCTATTATCTTGATAATCGGAGCTACTTCCTGACTTACCATGGGCATACTCAGTAACGCTGCTGTTTTCATCTGTCACATAATACTTTTTCTTATGTATGTGTTTTTAGGTCGTAATGCTCGTCAGGTGTACTCCCCGAAGGCAGTGAAGATGAAGTGGCAGAAGATGGAGAAGAGTATCACGCAGGCTGTGTTAAGCAAACAAACCATGTCCAATCTAGAGCGTGATATGGAACGCTATCTGAAAGACAGGGAGCGCCTTAGTCGCCAGCTGGAGAGACTAAAGAGCAGGCACAACAAGCTTCACCAGGATGGTGCTGCTGATGGCGTGATACGCGATGTAGAGGACCAAATGGAAAGCATTCGCGCCAACATTGATTATGTCCAGGAAAACCTTGCCGAATGCCAGCAGAATGTGGTGCAGCTGGAAGAGGCCAAGGAAGGTTTGGAGGTGGCCCTGCCAGATGCCACTGTTCTAACCCAGGGATTAGGGATGGAAGAGTCACATTACATCATTGAGAAGCTGCTGGCCATGGCCATGCACCAGGGCTGCCTAGCTGCCCAGAAGGATGCATCCCTGAAGGAGATAGAAGCCAAAATGAGTCAGGAGGTGCAGAACAATGTGGTGCACCAACAGCTGCTCAACCTGGTCCTGGAAGGACAGGACAACTGGTTTGCTGGAGCCAACTTCAATCCCTCCATCAACCTGGTTCCAGGAGATGGTGATTCTGAACCAATCAGTTCCGAGTCATCCAGGTCCAGCTCACCCTTCAGCAGGTCAGGATTTTTATTTGCAGTACCTTCATGACTTGGGTTTTCATTTGGTTCTTATAGCAGTGCACGTTTATTCTTTTCCTGTGGTAAAAATTTTAGGTTACATTTTGCTGACAGTTGTGTGATAGGATAGCCTATTTTTTGCATATTTACCAATCTACTCTTATTGCAATTCGTCAAAAGCAAGGGAGACATTAGATTTGATGTTGTTTTTAAAATAAGAAAGTCCCACATGGTTGAGTTACACACTGATATTAGTTTTGACACCTGTTGAGCTTATTAGCATTCACTACTCAATATTTTTCATGTTGGAATATTTTTGCACAATTTTTGAAGCCTTTTTGGGCCCAAAATGAATCAATCTGAAATTTATAGCATGGAAATTTCTGCTTAAAAGCAGGTGTAATTATCTGAATGAAACCTATATTTGCATATCAATTTACCAGTAGGTTACACCATAATATCATTACGCAGATTGGCACTTGTTCAAATAGTAGTGGACACTTGGTGCTGAGAAGTAGGTTAATGTAATGCGAGTCGTCAGTATGTGAACTTCTTAGTGAGCAGAAGTTGTCCTCTACGTTTTTGAATACTTGGGTGATGGGAGTCAATGTTTTTGCAAATGTACGGTACTTAATTTTTGGGCAGTGGAATGTCTTTTAGCATAATTTCCTTGTCTTGATGATTCTGCTGCACTAGTAGCATTAGAAAGTAAGCAAGTCAAGGATGTGCATGTGCCCTTATTTCTTCCGTTGGGTAGTTAGCTCTGAAGACAAAGAGAGCAGCTGCCCTGAATTTTGGCACTTAGAAGCAAGACACATTGCACTCCCAAATTGCATGCGTGGTGCGAGCATAAACCTCAGACCGGTGGGACTGACGCTCCCCCTTCCCTTCACTCTCCCCCTTCCCTTCACTCTCCCACCTCCCCACCTCCTCTCGATCATTATTATGATTATTATTTTTTAAATCCTCTTTATCTACCTTGTTTAAAATCCACCTTGGCCTTTTCTTTCCTGTTGCACCATATGATTTGCCTTTTCTTCCTCTTCTTCTTGTTTCTCTTTACGCACATTTTATTTTGCTTTAGTTGGTGGATGGCTGCTTTGTTTCTGGGAAGTGTCCTAGTGTTTGTGTTGCTGCTGTGGACAGAGCGAGGAGGTGCTAGAGGAGGGTATGTGGAAGGCAGAATCGGGAGGAGGAGAGCGGATGTTGGGGTCTGTCAGCTGGGATCGGGAAGGTGATTGGGGCCTGCTTCTTTAAAAAACAGAGATTACCAAGGTGCCTGCATGATTCTTGGTTTATGTGTCCTTCGCTTTATGCCCTGTTGCTTATTACTGAGCTTTTACTGGTTGTCTGCAGCCTGCTTTCGCTGTTGCTTTCTTTACATTGACTTGACCATCTAAGAGTGCCCTTTATTCTCCACTCTTTAACAACTGTGTCAGACGCGTGAGGTGCAGGCAAGTATGCCATCTAGAAGTAATTAAGTAGTGAATCAGTGGTGTGGTAGTTTAACTAGATTCTCTCAGGTGAAAAATGTGGAGTGATTCCGGGGTAAATGAGATTACATGGTAGCATTTTTTTTAATGCCACGTGGAAGTGGCTTAGTTACCAAAGTGTCCAGAGTAGACAATGCATGGGGAAGTATGCTTCCATGCTTGTGCATGATGCTTCTGACTAGTGTTAGACTACTTGAAACGCTCTGATATTTTGACACCATTATATTAGTTTTTGTGAGATTGTGGTTCTGTCAATTCCCATTTTCATTGCCTTCAGATCACTAGTGCCCCTCAGAATCTTATGGCAGTCCACATTTCTAGTCTTTAGTTTCTGATCTCATATGTTGGATCTGAATTCACAAACAGGTGAAAATGAGAGATCCTTAGCATACATATTGGATCCTCCCATTGCCATAGTGTCCCACTGTAACTTGCCACCTACTTGTGCTGCACATTTGATTTGTGCCCATTTGTACCGACTCTGCATATTAGTAAGAGAAGTTATGTCCTGAACCACATTACTTTTGAGCAATTTCTTGAAACATACCTTTATTTCAGTCTTTAATAAGCAAATTGTAACTTGAAAATATCAAAGTAATTTCTATTGATGCAATTATTTATGGCCTTTGTAAGCTGATGTGACCAATCTGATTACATGACTTTTTGCATTTCTGTCCTAGGGAAAAGTTACGACCTACCAGATTGTGAATACTGTATAATTAACACTGCAAAATTAAAATTCCAATTCCAATTATTTTTTGGTCCCAGGCCACTGTAATTTTGAGATCCTCTGCCGTATTTATACTGGTCTAATGTGTTGGTGCCAAATGGGCATTTGCAATGGCATAGTTTAATGTGACTGTAACTACTTATGGCCAGTTGTATGAATGCATATTAACATGAAAATCTCTGGGTTTGTGGGATTACATATTGTGAATACAGATACATAATTGGAGATTTTTCCTAATTTGCTTTCTTACAACCAGGCCTTAGAGCAGCGGTTCCCAACCTGGGGGTCGCGAAACCTTTTCCGGGGGGGGTCATGCGTGGCATAAATAAAAAAATTACCTATTTTTTTTACAAAATCGCAAATTTTGTATTGGTAATTTCATCGCGAAGGTTTTTTTTTTCAACACCTACTAACACTCAGGGAGAGGGGG
>KZ538406.1:24037-73892 GCA_000934665.2 Catajapyx aquilonaris
CTGCCGTAGAGGATGCCATAGACAACTAAGGGGCAGTAATGAGCCAGGGCCCTTTTGTAGCATGGATATAATAGTGTGTCCACACTGAGTGAAGGAGGTGAAACATGAACACGTCTGTAGACTCTCCCTTAGTTTGTAACCTCCCCTCTGTGATATTCCCCCCTGCCCCTGCCCCTGCCCCTGCCCTATCCCACCCCCCACCCCCACTCAGCAGCAGACACCACAGAAAACGAAGTCCATCCCCTGTTCCATGTGCGTCCAGCATGGTGGCTGATGGCAGTGAGATGTCAATGGGGCGCCCCAGGGACAAGGTTCGTCAGAGAGCAGCCACAACGGAAGAGCTACTCTACTCGGCAGCTGCAGGGCTCAAGAGGAGGGAAGACGAGAAGGAGGAAGCCATGTCCAGGAGCAACGGGAACACCATCAGCTGCCCAGTGACTGCCAGGCTTTTGGACAACAACAACCTAGTGGAAGAGGACGTGGATGAAGAGTCAATGACCCAGTCCATGCCCAGCGGAGGAATGTCAATGCTTTCCAGAGCCATGTCTAGGGTTCCCAGTGCACCTGGGTCCCTCAAGTGAGTTCCTACTATGCTATTTGTACATGCATTTTTATCAAGCTCAGCAGCATCGCATCCTTTGCTTTAAAGCATTGGTCCTCTAGAGCAGTGGCTGGCGCTCTTGTGATATCTGCAGATATAGTCTTAACTATTTTGAGAAAGGGCTGTCACGTGTTGTGACGTTTCATCAGAAGCAAAAATCAGAAGCAGGATCAGATGCAGTGCATATTCTGCGCAACTATAATTTATTGCTTTATAAAATAAATGCACAGAGAGTAACCTCGCAACTTACATATCCTTCTCAAAAGTATATGATCTCACAATATCATTCCTGTACAAAACTATGGCAATATTACCGAGGGAGAAATGTGAAGTGAATGTGGCACCACGTGTTCCCGCGTGAATAAGCCTTTCGTAGGGAGGAAGAGGAGGCGTGTCTAGGTCGATGACACTGTCCCTTTCTCAAAATAGTTAGACTATAACGTGATTCGGGTTCAGAATGATAGCCTCAATGACAAGCCATGTTGACCTGCAGGCTTAGCTGGACTTGGAGTCAGTGATAGCAATGCTGACTGGTCCAGTTGTGAAATTCAGTTTTTTCTTTACCCAGTTTTGCTCAGCTCTCTAATTCAGGTTTTAGGGGATTAGGTTCTGTCAGTAGGCAGTACGGTGCCAACCACTGCAAGGTGGACGTAATATGCATTAATATGACAGCATGTTATTCACAGATTATTATTATGGGCCACGGTTTTAACTCTCAAAGGCCTGCTAGGGAAAGTCAGGGGTCATGTGACAGGACCTATTGTCAAAAATTTGTGGGAGTTTAGATAGTGACATGTAAAATACATGCACTTTTTTCCCCGCAACATTATCCATCATTTGGTAGCCTATTCGATAGATTAGATTACAATTGGTGTTCAGATTGTGGCCTCAAGTCTTTTAACTCTCTAATCCTAATGCTCTATGTATCTCACAGACTGATCAATATTTGCATGGAAATGTTTCCTCCCAAGTTTTTGCTGCTTGCTGTGCAAGTGTGCAGCTTATGTAACATTTGAAAATACTTTCTAATGGATTTCGGCATATCAAGTAGGTATATTCACTTGAATCCAAAAATTATAGAGCACATTTGCATAAATTTTGAATTGGAAACTCCAGGGGAAGTGTGTTTTAAGAATTTGTTTAAAAAAAACCTTGTCTGCAGGAAGACCTCTAGGAAGAAGGTCTTGATATGTATTAGAAAATTTTTTAAATGGGAATATTATTGATGTTAGAATGACTGTGCATTACAGTGAACCAGTTTGTATTAATGGAGCAACTAACCCACTCATGTTCCCTTTTGTGTGAGTGGATTTGAGAGATTGAGGTAAGCTGTAGTAACAGTGGGGGTGGAAGAGACTGAACTTGGGGGGAATGTTTGCAGGCGAAGGAAGCTGCTGTCAGGGCCTCTGGACTCGAAGCTGCTGCTAGGCTCTTCCCTCTCGCCTTCTCCTGCCTCACCTGCACCCACCGCTACTCCCATTTTCCAGGACCATGGTAGGAGCCTACCACCAGCAGGTGCAGCAAGGACAGCAAGGGCAACACTTCCGCCCACCCGTCCCCTCCCCTCAGCAGCAGCCCTCCCCTACCCCGGGCAGAAGGCCAGGCTTCCTGGAACGACAGGAGTCCACCTCCCCAAGGCCCACCCGAAAGCTTACTAACCAGGCCACTATGCCTACTGCTGCC
The DNA here is from genome assembly GCA_000934665.2 of Catajapyx aquilonaris. NCBI lineage: Eukaryota > Metazoa > Arthropoda > Diplura > Dicellurata > Japygidae > Catajapyx > Catajapyx aquilonaris. The sequence goes on from KZ538406.1 coordinate 26,322, forward strand.
ATATCTGCTTTGGCTGGATATGCTAACCTCTCTCCCAGAATGTAAGTCATGCTGTGCAAACTTCTGTGAATGAAAAATTATATTTACACAAGGAAAATTATGTGTTATTACCCACTCTCTGGACTTTAACCATTTCATTTTAAAGTTCACTAATTTCTTGGGATAAGATCAAGCGATTATGTAAATAAAACTTACGCAGATATTACTGTGGTGTTAGTATAGATGTCGAGTATGCACCTTCAAATAAAAAATTGCTCGTATTTTGACAGTACTAGACTGCAATCTTAATGAAATAAAAAGTATTTACTAGAATTTGTGTACAGGATGGTCCAATTGAAATGCCTGTATTATTAGCACTTTTGTGGCACTAAGTTTCATATTTTTAAGCAGTTACTTTTGCTCAGTAACTCGTAGTGATTATCAAAAGTAGTACAGTAGTCACTTTTGATAACCACTGCATGCATGTAAATTCCAAGTAAGCAGCTTATGGCCAAAAAATCACTAACCACTACGAACATTTCAATTGGAACAGCTTGCATGTAGCAGTGATTCCCAATGCTCTTTTATGAGTGAGCTGAGCCCTAAGGTCCATCCCATCCATACCTTCCATGACATACCGTTCAGTCCAGTGGTTACTTTTATTCACATGTGAGTATTTTTGAAGCCTCGTACTTACAAATTTTACAGTTGGCGCTGCATTTACTCAATGCCTTGCTTTCAGCTTCATCTCAGTGAGCTGAGAGCCTGAGAGCTCCACCTGCAATCATCCTGCACAGTATTTTTTCTACTAGACTTAACTGCCTATGCATGTGCCCTTCTTCCTTTGTCACATGCTGTGTGAATAATGGAATGACTATCTTGTGAGAATAATGGAATGATGTGGTGGATTCAGAAAGTAAGAATCCCTTGTGGGTAAAAGGTGTTTGAATAATTCTCATCAAAAAAGGGCATGGCAACTTCTTGGCGTACAATGTACACAGCCTTAAGAAACTTAATGGCTGTGTGTAGAAGTAGCTGAGAGTACCGTAATGCTAACATGTTGAAATGTTTTTGGGGATCTTTAAACACTCTCTACTCCGAATTGATTGTTACTTCTGTATGTACCAGATGTTATAATCTGATGACTGCTGTGTAAGTTGATTATGCATCATAATCGAATGTGAAGTTTAAAAAAAGGAGGGTCCAGTGTTGATGTGTGCAGTGGGAGCCAATGAACTAATGCAGCTGAATTTCCTCGCTATAACTTGCAATATCTAATGACTTCGCTTTAATTTTTCTTCCCCAACCCTTACCTTGTGTGCCTGACTTCACCTCCAATCCCTTGTTACTCATCTACTCACATCCCCCTTCCTGTAAATATCACAAAACACACAAAAACACAACCAATCAGGGATGGCCTAGGCATGTCCTCGCCACCCGCCTCCCCAACCAGTTCAAGGCGTGCAGCATCCGGTAATCGTGACGAAGATGTTTTCTGCCGCTTGACCCTTGGCACAGCCATAAACAGGGAGAGAGGGCCATCCCAGGGAGTCCTGATGCCTTACCAAGGGAGAGTCAACCTGAAAGCCCCTCTTCATTGCCTGTACATTGCAGAGGGGCATTCAAAGGCAGTGCTGTCTGTCTGCGCCACTGAGGACTTGCTATTCAGTGGGTCACAAGGTAAGCTCTTTAAAGTATAATTTTTGTAACAACTCATATAATTTATATTTAATATTGATTGATATGTTATCATTCATTTGGTATTTTTTTTCAGACCGAACAGTGAAAGTGTGGGACTTGAGCAGTCAGAAGGAAATAATGTCTCTGACGGGGCACCCCAACAATGTGGTAGTGGTGCGGTACTCAGAAGCCAACCGTCTGGTTTTCACTGTGTCTTCCACCTACATCAAGGTTTGGGACCTTAGGAAACATCCTGTTTCTTGTGTCAAGACTCTCAGGTATGCATAATACTGAGAAATATGCCCCTTGTTTTTAATTGTTTAGAATATGGTTGGAGGCAATATTCAAAGCAATAAATAACAGGGATCAACCACTTGTTTGAGCCTTAGTATTGATTACACAATGCAGCATAAATCTAGTGACTAAACAATATCATTGGCCCGCAGCTCTTCGGGTCTCACCACATCCGAGTCGAGCCTGATGACGTCATCACTCCGGAAAGTTCAGGCTCCACCTGGGGAAGCCCTTTTAAATGACGTGGAGCTGAATGTGACTGGAACCACCTTGTACTCTGCTGCTGGAGACAAGGTGCGCATTTGGGATCTGCGTCGATTCATGTCCATTGGAAAGCTGACTGGTGGACACCAGGCAGCAGTCATGTGCCTGTCGGTTGGAAGGGTAGCCCCCAACCAGGACCTGGTTGTCACCGGGTCAAAAGACCATTACGTCAAAGCTTTTGAAGTCATGGATGGGTCTGGAGGGATGGTCACTCCAAAAATGAACCTTGACCCACCACACTATGATGGCATCCAGTGTCTGTCCATGTGTGAGAACATGCTGTTCTCAGGCTCGAGAGACATGTGCATCAAGAAGTGGGACCTTGAAAAAGAGGAGCTTGTTCAGGTGTGTTTACATATGGTGTGGTTGAATAGCACTTGGTCTCTGAACAGGGAGGGTAACTTTGCAAAATATGTATGTGTTTGCCAAGGAAATATTGATTAGAATTTGGAAATTGATGTGCAGTATTTTAAAGGACCATCATAGCAGTTATGCCCAACTGGGGCAATCTAAATTTTAAATGCAAATATTAATGCAAAGTGCAACTGAGACCTACCTTATGTTGCATAAAGTCTCGTAACAACTCACGTGGCAGTGACGTGAACCAAGATTTCAGCTGAACAATGGCTTCGTTATTTACAACTAATTTTATCTTCAGTCTGTGAACAATGCCCACCGAGATTGGATCTGCGGAATGTGCATGCTGCCAGGGCGACAGCTCCTCTTCTCTGGGTGTAGGGGTGGGTTTGTCAAGCTGTGGTCCACTGAAACCTGTCAGATGATGGGGGAGCTGAGGGCACATAATGCGCCAATAAATGCCATCACTACCAATGGGAGCCTCATCTTCACTGCTGCCAGGTCAGTTTCAACCAAAACCAGCACAAACCCACCAAATGCATATGTGCACATACACAAATGGAACAAGTGTCCCATGTGTGTGTGTGTGTTAGCATTTGTTTTGTGTGTGTGTGACGGCTATCCATAAATGGTCAAACTCATCATTGCCTAATGTATTTTGGAGTTAACTTAATTTTTCGTGCTATTTTGAATGCAGTGTATTCTTGGAAGTGACCAGCAAATCTTTTGACTTCTCATGTCGGATAAATTAGTCTGAGAGTACATTGCAAGACATGATTGTTGCGAAGTTTGATTTCTATCCTATTATTATGCATTAGATATTGATGGCCTCCCAAGAACTACCGGTACCTAAAGGCATTAAATTTCATTGGGAATCAATAATTGAGAAGCTATTAAGTGTGTGATATTTTTATATAGATTACATACATTTTTAGTAAATAAATATATTTCAGAGGCATTCAGGTGACCATGAGTAAACGTGATGCATTCTAGAACCGTGTATGTTCTTTGTTGTTATTAATTCCTGGAGCAGCAATTAATAATGATGGCAAACGTTACAGGTTATGGAATGCGTCGTGTAAGTTCGAGTGTTCAAGTTTATGGATGGCCCTGTAGACCTAGTTGGATGATTGATAGTAAATGAAAAACAACTACATTCTTCCTTTACTGTCATGCATACAGTCAGCCCTAAAATGAATAACACTTACAAGGTATAATGTGCTATACAATTGAGAAAAAAATGCTACGCTGCAAAAAATTTCCTTGCATAGAATAATTAACTGAACTTTGACAAATAAACTTGAGGTGCAGTACAACTAACACTTTTAGGGCTGGTGATGTAACATAAGTGAACAAGTTGTTTTTAAATTTACTACCAATCGTGCAACTGCTTCGTAGTGATTGGTATTGGCACAGAACAAGAGGTATATTTTTGCGGATTTTGCAGCCTGGGCGAGGTGAAGGTTTGGCGGGTGCTGAACCCGGAGCCACCTCCGCTGATGATCATGTCCACCGGGCGCATGTTTGAGCTGGCCCTCTGAGTATGGTGGGCGGTTGGGGGGGTGGGGCTCGAAGTGGAGGTGGAGGTGGGAGCAAGAGGGAGGGGGAGAAGAGAGGGGAGGGCAGGGAGCTGGTCCCGCATCAGGGGCTGGGTCTACCTGCTCTCATTCGGCGTACTCTACGGACTCTTGTTCTTCCTCGCCCGCCCTCCCTGCCATGTGGCTTCCTGAACTACATCTTATTACTCTTTTTGTCTTCACTACTAACATTGTGTTGCTGCTGCATTCCACAACTTGCTTTCATTAAGGGCGAGCAATGGAGCCTCGCGTCACTAATTAATATGGGCACAATTCACTCCCAAAACTTGATTGCCACCATTAGCCCCTCATTTTATGTTCTGTGTGTTAATGAGAAGTTTCTCGTAAGGTGGCAGTATGTGATGGATATGTGATGTTATTCGCTAGATAATAATGCTGCCTGAACAAAGTAATTATAACATTAATTTGACATACACGTGTAAGCAGTGCGGTAGGGAAGTTTACCTTGCACATAAGTCTGCTTGTTATTATTTATTTCCTCCTCATAACCGTCAAGGAAGAGAATTTTGTCAGGTGATAGTGATAGAAATGGTTGTTGAAACTGAGCCTGAATGAAGTATTATGCATGAATTTTCAGGGCAAGACTTTTTATTAAATCATCACAGTTGATAAGAATGAAGTAATAAGTAAAATGAGACATATTCAAAGGCTGATCAAGCCTGGCATTGTAGTACTGTCGACACATCACTTTACTGTAGAGAACAGCATCACATCATAAAACGTGGGAGCTTTCCTGCCAATTAGCTCCTCTGCTTTGGGGGGGGGAAAAAAAATCTATGGCATGTATTACATGAGTGAAAATCTTCACATTGCCTTTCCGTAGAACTGTATCTTGATTGAACGACTGAGATAGACAGGACTTGTGCCCCTAACTAGTTAGAATGTTAGTGAGAAAGGAGGAGAGAAAAGAGAGAGAGGACTCTTTCTCTATCACTCCTGACTGACGGAGCGATTAAATGTGAGGTAGAGCAAGTGCTTGGGGACTTGTACATAGTTTTGTACTTTGCTAAGTAGTGAGAACGAGAGTCAGATGGATCTATCTTTTCCTTCCATGCAGCTTCCAATCCCACACCCATTCTTTCCCCAAGTAAAGAGTAAATTTACTTGAACTGTTGTCAAAAAAAAAGAAGAAAAAAACTGATTATCATCAATGTTCAAATCTCAAGCTTTCTGTTTTTCCTGTCTGTCAACCTGTTTCATGTTTAAAGCGTGATAGAGAGACGTTAGTGCATCATTCAGAGGTGATTGCAGGAACCAATAAAATAAAATGAACTACAAGTGTGTTCAACTTGGAACCTATGGAAGTTTTTTAATTCACGAGGCACTCCTTTAAGTGTCGTTGCTTTCCTTGTGACTTGCGTGCACCTGGGGGTGCTATAGTTGTGGCTTTTGATAACATATAATTGAGTTTGAGCACCATTGTTTTCTGTGTGTGCTTTTCCACCTTAAGTTGAATTTAGGGATTTATAGTCATGGGGAATGTTTGATTGACTTTGTGTTTTATAATTTGCTTTTTTGAATCAGTGGAGCATGTGCATGACTTATGCCATTTTTCATTGCCCTCTACCCTCAGCGACAATACTGTTGTCTTCTGGACACCTGGAAGGCGCCTAGCCGGCTCACACCTAGCCAGCGATGCCTCGTAGGACCAACTGGGACCGTGTCTTCCTCCTTTTTCATTCCCCGTTTTTTTGTGTGTGAAAAAGTTGTACGTAGCCCTTCTTTCTTCATTCATCTTGGAGAACGTGGGTATATGTTAATCCAATCATGTAGTTAAAGGGCCATGGAACTCCATTCTTTCTGAACAAGTGATGTGTGCACCTAATGTTTGTGTGGTAGCCAGCAGAGGCACCTACTATCGGGAAACAATTTTACATTCATTTAGCAAGTGAGGCGCACAGGTTCAAAAGAGTATTTTAAAATCCCACTTTCATTTTGCCGTGTTGGAAGAGGAAAGGCCATCTTCTGTAAATGAAGCATCACCTAGATGAATCATTTCTTAAGTTTGCCATCTTTAAATGTCCCATCCAGTCCCATCCAAGGTGTGGTCGAATGCCAGATGTACAAGTTGTGGTGTGTGACAGCATTGCAGTATTTAGGGAAACGGGTCCAACAAGGGAATGGTACGAATGAAGCTTTTGAGTTTCTTAATGAGATCTGATCCATTCAATAGCAATTACATACATGTACTTGCCAAAAGAGCAGAAAAGATGAGCTTCTCTTGTAACTTACGTACTCACGTCCTAAATTCACCAAACCTGAGTAACTAATCTTTATTGGTGGATCTAATGTATGGCTTTCATGTCAGAGGGACCTGCTTCCTCATTATTGTGAGTGAATGAAGGAGATGGCAATCCTCTAATTCAAAGTTGCAGTCACTCTTTGTCTCAAACAGCGTGTGTTCCCTCACTTAAGCTGAAGCACTCGGAGAAAAAAGAAGAAAGAGTTAATTAAACTGAACTTTCCTGTTTTAGTGCAGTGGCCCATTAATTACTGTGCCAATAATGGCAGCTAGATACGTGATCATAGAAATCTCAATAATTGTCTGGTAAAAATCTTTTATTACTACTGTTTTCATTTTTGTAGAGAAAATTTGTGCATAAGATGTGGTTGAGATTGTATTTAATGCATGATGGTTGTGTGTTGGTGTATGATGCATATTGTGTAATTGCAGGGATCTGTTCCCATCTCCTGATTAACTAGACTATAATTAATCCGTGAGCTAATTTCTGCGGTCAAGTCATGGTGCTCACTTTCCAGGTGCCTTAACTGAGGAACACAGAGATAGTCTCAATTGAAGAAGCGTTCCAAATAGGGCAGCTCATTAAGATGTACAAAAAAAAAGGTAACTTTATGATTATTGGTTTTAGTATGTGTAAATAAGCGTTTGGATAATGCCATAAGAACGTTCTTATCTGAAACAGATTGCAATTAATTATTCTTGTCCGGGTGGGGAACAGGGTATTAATCACGTAAAACAATCCAAGGTGACTGAATGTCTTGGCGTCACAACCAAATAAATTATTATTTAACTAAACTGGTTTATTTATCTCCCCCCCCCCTCAAAAAAACATTAAAAACTTGAGGAAAAAGCTTCATGCCGAAGTTCTAGTATTTCAACAGGAATGTAACTTAAGCAATGCAACAGTCTTTTTCACAATCCACAGCACGCCACAAAATTTCTGTGCAACATTAAATGTCCTTTGCTCACAAGACAAACGCAACATCCATAATATCTTCACATTGCACCAATCACAGCCTTCTCCTGGGGCTACATTTGTTCAAATGACAAGCAACTCTTTCGGTTGCTCAAGTGCATTCCTTTGGCCGTCTCTCCTGCAAGGTACAATGATTTTGAGCTCATCTGACCCTTCAAACACAACTGAAAAATGAGGGGCGAAATATCCTACATTACCCCAAATCTGCTGCATATAACTTCCTGGAAGTTCTTCAAAATGCCGACTTGATCTTCATGACTCTGCAATCAGAAAGTGAGGTAAGTGCCTGGCCTGGATTTGCATGAAATGTCAGCTCGATTGAAAACTAGTGCTTTTTCGTTTGTGCTCGTTGCCTGCTTAGTTTGCATACCTGGTCAATGGTGATGGTTGGAATGAATCCTGCTTTTGGCCTGAGTGCATGTGTGGCGTCTCCATGCAACTTCAGCAGCTGTTCACCCTCCTCGCTCAGAATACATCTGCGGATAGGATCCCACGACACTCCCAGCTGTTCGGCACACTGGAGGAGCATCATGGAGGTGAGAAAATTCAGAGTTATGGCGGTACTGTAGAGCATTATTTAACTGTTTTATCCCAGGATGACTGCTTCATTAGCACATTGTGACAACTGACATGAAATTGTTAGATAGAACAGCAGGTAACCCACATTTCTGATGCTACTAAATTGTGTTCCTGGTGCTAATGAGCCAGGAAGTAATATGACTGTGGTCTGGTTGTATCACTCAACAAGGAAATTTCTGTTATTGTTGGATACTGTGAATATTGACGCATTTGCCTTCATGCAACAAGCCCTTCGCCCAGCATTAAGAAAAAAGGTCTCGCATTTGTAAGGTCCAAAATGAACCAAAATAATGACAATACTCTCCCTTAGAAAAGAGAGACAAGGGGGTCCCACTACAATAATATGGCAATCCCATGTTTCTCTCACCTTGCTGCCTGCTGTTTGAGGCTCAAAGTTGTCCAGTATCATGCAATGGACATAAGCAAGGCGTGTAGTTGCACTGGATATATGGGCAATGGCACAGGCGTGGACTCTATTGGCCTCGCACTCTAGCGGACCATGTTGGCACGTAAACACAGGACGACCATCTTGCATCTTGGTCTGAAAGGGTGCGGAGCATGAAGCGTCAGAGGCTGTGTTACCACAACAATAAACAGCAACATACAAAAGCTTTTCCATATGGAATGAGGTTGAGATTCAAATAGGAGGACAATTTCTGGTAGACTGGTTGCAGGTGCCGGTTGATGAAGTGGCGGCTGTCTGGACAGAGCGCCTCGTAATACACGCTCACGTCCAGGATGCGCGGGGTCAGGGATGATGACTCTCCAGATGCCTTGGAGAAGGACACTTGTGTTAAGATCATGGTATTAATCACAACTTATGTAGATATGACTTGTGGTCTTTTCATACATGCCTCATCTGGTACATATGATGCTGCATAAGATTCACAATTATTTTATTATGCAAAAACAATCCACACTGTCATGTTGTAGTTTCAGGAATAGTTTCAAGAGAACAGTTATTAAACATAGCAATTGATTAGTGCCTGGCACGCAATCACACTAAATTCTCAACATTGCATAAATGCGGGCTTGAATCTCAACTGCAGTAGAATTACGAAAAGATCAATGAGCCTAAGTATGTGCATGTGGTCAACAATATCTGCAGATTAACAACTGAATGCATAGAGAGCTCATTGTCCCCAGCTTGTTTGTGGCACTCAGCAAATTCCAAGCGTTAGGCCATGAAATTTCTTTGCCACATCATGCAACCTCATGTCGTAAAAGAGCCATTAGTACAGAGCCAAGTTACTCAATCATAGTGACAATTATGACAAGAATGTGACGCCTGGATCCATCTGCCAAAGAGCAATGATACGCTGCAATGGATGGTCTGGTATCCTGCTTCCCCAGCAGTATTTTGCCCCTTTTTAAATTAATGGCTGGTTTCACCAAGCAGGTTATATTATAAACCCAAGTTTCTCTTTGGAAAATCCTTACTTTTGATTGTTGTCAGCGAGGGTTGCTATGTCAATTCTGGTTATAACCGAGGTTCTAAATTTTAACCAGGTTGGTGAAACCCGCTCGTTTTTCAGGGGCATCTATAAGGCACGTGGTGAAACAGATACAATTGAGTGGTGCGATGTAATGACGAGCGACGTGCGTGCAATCACCTGCAGGTCAAGCGCATCCTCTGCGTCCCTCCCACCCCACCTCCCTGCCTTAATGTCACCGTCCCCTGCGGCACCCTCCCTGCTGAGGTGGTGCTGCCTGACCCCCGGCCCCCTGGGAAGGGAGGACCCCCCGTCTCCATCGGAGCTGCGCAGAGGGCAAAGCTGGAAGAGCTGCCAGGCCAGCAGGAGTCCCGCAGCCACGGCCAGCACCTGCAGGCCCAGGAGCAGCCAGGAGACGAAGCTCCACTCTGGAAGGATCCCTCCATGCTTGTTATTGGAGCCAGCAGTGCCTATTCCCTGCTGGTGCGGATGGTGCTGGTGGAAGCAGTGGCGGAAGAAGCCCAGGATGGTGCTCCCCACACGCATCTCGAGGGGGGTCAAGGGCCGGCTAGCCCGACCTGCCTACCCCACTGCCGCCGAGGACCCACGCCCTGGTATTGCGTCGTACCACGTCTTGTCTGTCTGCTGCACTCGGGAAGTTGGGATGCTGATCAGTCAGCCCCTGCAGCAGCAGCAGGGCTGGGAGGGGACTGAGGCTGCGGGGATGTTCGCACGGGGCGAGGGAGAGACGCTGCCTGCTAACGGGGAGGGAACTTCGGGTTGCGCGCGGGACACTTTCAATTCGACAAGCCCAGGGGTTATTCCAGCCGGTCACGAACTACGTGGGGACATTGGCACATTGCCTTCTCTTAATAATGGCAGTGGCTCATTCGGACCATTTTTTCTATAATATTGCTCACTCACGCTCAGCTTCATAAACAAACAAACAAACAAACAAACAATGAACGAATAAACACAAATACATACACAGGCCTGCATAAAAACACACTGCACTCCCGATTATCCGGGCTAATGACTGCACGGCCGGATATAAATAGGAAAACACGAATAATTCAAAAATGGACTTGAGTCACTTCTTGATAACTGATATCGCCCGATATCAGATATCAAGAAGTGACCCACGAACTTGGAACACCCGGTATATACCGTAAAAGCGAGCTATTCACAGGGTTTTTCACGAACTACTGTATACTGTATGCGTCTTTAAATAAGTTTTATTTAAAATATTTGACACATTTTTTTGTTTGTCTTCTGGAAAAAGTAGGCTGCTATATATTTCTTTGTTTGCGAGACATATTGACATTTTCCCAGACTTTCATTTATTTTTCTCTTGTTTGGGCGATGCACGGATAATCCGCACCCGGATAATCGGCAGTAGGCTACAGTGTCAATAAATAAATAGATAAATAAATAAATAAATAAATAAATAGACTGACGTTCCTTCACGTGTGAAAAGTGTTATGGACATCCTTGTAATGTACGTTGAAGTCGTATATATTACACATTACTGAGCAATGAACAGAAACGAACCTTTAGCTACATGTTGGACCGAATAATAGCGCGGCGTATGTAGGGTACACACGTGAATAGTTAATAAGTGACGCGACTTGTTGGTTATGTATGTTGTTTACCGACCGAATGCACGGTGAGAAATGAAACAATAAATAAGGCATGGATTTTCCGCTCTCTCTTTCTGTTTCTAGTAAGTACGAAAGTACCCACAGCAGTTTTCCAGCCGAAAAAAATTTGATTGCACTTGCGGTCCGGGGCACGACAACACTGTATACAACTGTACCTGTCCGTAAATGAAGTCGCAGTTGAATCCTTTCAACAGAGCCGGGAGAAGCCAAATCCAGGCCACGATCAGGAAATGCGGCTTCCCCTGCATGACCTGAAAAGACATTCGCCCGACTCTTTTATCTCTCATAATGTCCTGGAAAAAAAAAGAAGCGCGGTGCATGTTTTCCACCCAGGTTTTTAGAAATGACGGGTTTTTTGATAACATTTCCCCCCTTCTCTTCTTGTCTTCAATTCTGCTGAATCTGCCATCCAGCCATCCAGGGGTAGAAAAGGCAGGAAACGGACGTGGATCAAATCTGCTGTCTCCATGACGCCCAGCCTCGTTCCTTCCTTGTATATACCTGCATACATGGAGTCTCAGCTTTCAACCACTCTATCAATGCCCCCCCGTCTGTCTGCAGGGTGGCCAAAATCTCCAGTGTCAATAAATGCATGGATTTTTATCCCAACCCAAAGAGAAGCAACTGTGGCAGTGCACCACCCTGTACTTCAGTTTATTCCCTCAGGCAGATTTTTTTTTTTTTAGGTTGCTGTTGCTGGGGGCGGTTGCATGTATAAAGGATCGAGAGAGGGTGGAGGAGTTGGGGATGGGCATGTTTTGTTGCTGTGGGGGGCGTATTAAAGTCACTTGGCTGTCGGGGTATAAGGTGGGAGGTGGGGAGCATTTCGGGGGGGATAGCAGTGGAGACATTTGACTACTCAATTATTCAGGTCCTTGTTCATGCCAGTCTGTTCAATCTTTAATTATTCTCTCCAAGTTGATTGCCCTTGTGCGTTTTAAGATTTTGCCCTGGCTGCGTATTTATTTTAGAGCAACCTGATAGTTGGAATCACAGATATCGCATCCCAGACAAGCCACCTATACACTATTAATACGTAATTATTTTAAATCGCAATGTACACTGTAATATAGTATTTTACAAATATTTTTTCTGAAAGAGTTTGTGCTATACGCGACAAAAATTATGCTCCGTCTGGCTGCACGACCAAGCATCGGGTAAAAAAATAAATGCCTGCTGAAAATGGCCTGCTCTTAATCTCACAATGGATGTTAATTTATAATTCATGCAATAAATGTTGAAAGCCCTGGACCAAAAAGGGAACCTGAATTTATCATTCATAATTCATCGGATGCGCGGGAGTAGACGGTGCTGGATTTTCTAAAACATATGTTAATGTTTGATGTGGCATTACTTCCGCAGAGAAAGGAACCCAAAAGCTGTCCGCATGCATTACATGAAAGCATACGTTTCATACATTGTGACACTAATTGCAAAGAATACGCTTGAAGTTTGCCGCCTGTTTTGAAAACACAGGAAAACACCTTGCTTCACTTCCTGTGTAAATTAAGTGGGTGAAAAACATTGTAATGATGATGGGCCTTGATTGGAAAAGAAAGTGCCTGCCTGACTTACCTTGAGGAAAAGGAGGCTTGTCCTTCGAGTGTTGACAATATTGAGGTCCTCTCTCTGGTATTGAAAAGCACCCATTGCAGTCTATTCGGGGGAGAAAATACTGGCAAGGAGGAGCTAGGTCGGGGCAGCAGGATGCGCACGCTTAATGTGGACCAATGAACAGAGAAATCACACATGTATAGCACCAGCACCAGCTTTTATAATATTCATAGACTTATTTATTGAAGAAAAGGGCTGGTGTCAGACGCTGCAAGTGTCACCTTCACCGGAGAAATCACTGGCTTTCTCCACTTTTACCGCGATAAAAAATACGTTCAAGTGTGCAAATATGTTGCAAAAAAATTCGCATTCTTAGAAGCGTATTAATTAAACATGCATGGCTCCGGGCTGCAGCGTCTATAGCGCTGTCTATACGGGCCTGTAAAGTGCTCTAACTAAGAATAGGTTTTCACTGTTTCCTGCCTGTTTCCAAGAGAGAGGAAGGATAATATATGCCAGCAGTTTGGCTGTAAATGGAGGAAGGATGAAAACAAAAGAAGCGGATAATTCGATTTGGATGGCGCCCAAACTTTTTTTCTGGAGCCTTCCGGTGGTCATCTGCGTCTCGGAAAGAGCCGGAGGAAGAAGACCATTAGCTAATGGCAAAGGCCAACTTTGAAATGTGGAGAATTAGATGGCTTTTCTAAGAAGTTACTTCGACGTACCATTCTGGCGCCTATTTTTTTGTAGAAGTGGGTGAATGGGAGGTGTTTTTTTGTCATTTTATCGTAACACTTATAGGTGAGAGATGTCAGATATTTTTAAAGAAGTGCGGCAACATCTGATTCAAGGAAATGTGGCAAAGTTGCTTATGCATGCTGAATGTAAGGATGGGGCATCCAGGCGCAAAAAGGTGTAAGAGAAAGTTAGATTCGGTTCAGGGTTTGGAGAAGGTGGCAGCATTTTACTTCCTTCAGGTAAATATTGCTACATATATGTTTCAGCACAATGTAGATTTTTCCGTAGATGAATTTATTATTATAGTGCGGGGTCTAACAGGTTACATCATGCGTGAGGAATTTGTAATTTGGTGGAAAATGAAATTTGCAATTTTGATTTTGTGGCTTTTTTTTGTACACGGGCGTTATTAGAGCGAGACAAGTAGAGCAGGCAGTCATACGTGTATATGATTTTCACTGAGAGAGCAAATAATGAATTCAAGTTTTGTTGACCCTGAATACCGAAAGGATATGAAAATACTCTGCATTTTAGCAGTACCGTAGTAAAAGAAACATGTACTTTACTCGAGAGTGATAACTTACACTCAGGCCAGAAGACCATGACTCAATAATTATTATTGTGTCATGGACTTCTGGTAGGCTACAACAAAGCCACCTCATAAAACATCTGCCATTTGTTGCGGCATAGACAAACATACAATTGTATATTATTTGTCTATACATACCACAGCAGGCAGTATCAGCGTGTGGAGGCAAATTCTATAGATCTAGGCAGAGAACATTGATTCGCGTAAGTTTCCAAGCGCAAAATTATCTGACTTTTGCTTTATTTGACAAAATTATTAATATTCGTATTTTAGCTGACACGAAAATTCTGACATGAGTTCTTATAGATGGGTCGGTGAACGAACGCAAGCAGATGGCCAATTTTATTACAGGTCGGAATACAGTTTGTAATGTAATTCCTGTAATAAAATTGGCCACCCGCTTGCGTTCGTTCACCGACCCATCTATAGTTGCAAAATTCGCTTTTATGGCCTAATCTTATGTTAAATGACTCAAACTAATATATTAAGCGCTCAATATACTGCTGCGGTCAGATGCCCCTCGCCTACACCTTTTCGACACAGCCGAGTATGGGCCTACTACCCAAAGGTTTTCTTCAATTTTTTCGTGAAATTCTTCAAGATAATAACAGCTGAAATTATTCAGAAAACTAAGTGGAGGGGCGTAAAACTAATTTAATATAGCCCCAGGTATGTCGGAATCTAGAATTTCTCTAAATTATTTCGCCATTTGGAAGCTGCCTAGATTTCGACTTGTGACATTTATGATTTTTTCCAATATTTTTCGTAGTTGCTTCGTGGAGCACAGTACCGGCGGGATACTGTACTAATGGAATAAGTAAAGCTCGCGTAGATCCGGCCTTACCTACGATTCCCACAATTAAACGCTAATTGCGCAATGGTAATTACGAGGCAATTGAAACTGCATTAGTAAGCTCGCATGATTTTTTAAACTGATAATAATCAAACTCATGGCACCGAGTACGATGTGCGTAATAACGGACTGTGTACGGTTCGCCATCGGTTCAAAGTACTTGATAAAATATTGATACTACAGCTATTTGTATTTTTATCGGAGCGTTTTCTTAGTACAATATTATGACTTAATTGGGGAATTCGAGCCACGCAGTCATTTACTAACTGAATTAGCAGCATACTTTCCGGTGCATTGAGAGAATCAGCTTGTGAGGAAGGAAACGTGCAAGGATAGGGAAAATTTCCCCGGTCGTCAACACGGCCCCAAGTCCAAGGGCGAATTTCTGCCCGGACCTGTTTGCGAACCTTCGGAGACAAGTTGATTGAGCACGTGACAGTTGCCCTGTAGTCGTTTTCGCAACCTTGGTGAGGTAGGAAGCCTCAGGAAAATCCCCAGGCAGCCTCCGTATCACTCCATCTCCATTGATCCTGCTGGCAAAGGAAATGAGATTTCAAACGTCATTTGGAAATCCTAAAAAAATAAAGGGTCCACAAGACAGGGAATTCCTTCAGTTGTGCAATATATGCGCTCTGATTAGATTAATGCTAGACAATGAGCACGACGCAACTCTGCGATATGTGAATAAAAAGCCCCAGCTTCATTGGTACCTGTCCACAGACTAAGGTGCAGCGTTGTCTGAACATGGCGAGTCATTTGCAGTCGTTTGTGGCCTTCTTGCTGCTTGCTTCAGCCTATGGGAAATCTATTGCACCAGAGGTATAGTTATTGTTAAGGCTACTCTTGTCTGTTTGACTCTAATGGCTCCTATCTTACAGGCAGGAAAGGTGGACATTGAAGTTTACTTCGAGTCACTCTGCCCTGACAGCATTCGGCTTATCACCACCCAACTGGCCCCTGCCTGGAGACATGGCTTCAAAGCTTACATGAACGTCACCCTGGTGCCTTTTGGAAAAGCCAGTGTAATCAGTCGTTACATATTTTGACATTTTTTATCATTATTTTACAGGAAAAGTAGCGTGGGGTTGAACCCCATCATAAGCTTTGCACTACCCTGATTATGTGATGCAATATTTTCAGTGGGCGCATAATAGAGATGGGTCTTGGACATTTTCTTGTCAACATGGCCAGGGAGAATGTGAGGGAAACAAGATGCTCGGCTGTGGGCTTGAGCAGCTCCGGGAATCCAATCCTGACCAGCAAGTGCCTTTTGTAGACTGCGTTATGGGTTCTGATTATCCCCCGGATTCAGGGAGGCAGGTAAAGCCCATATTTTGCATATTTTAATAGTGGAGAGTAATTAATTTAAATATTTCAGTGTGCTACGAGCCTGAACATGGATTTCGAGTCATTGGACGAATGCTCTAAGGGAGAAAGAGGATCAGTTCTTCTGAGCCAGAATGGGATTCTCACGGAGAATCTGGATCCAGCTCTCACATACGTCCCATGGATTGTCATCAACGAGGTACGATCCAATTTGTATAGCTCTCTTTTGCAAATTTATCACGTAAAATAAACAAATACATATAAATAAATAAATAAATAAGGAACTGTAATCAGTCAGAATATTCAGCAGTAATTTGCATACGTGATGACTGCTGAACAAGAAGCTGGCAAAAGTGCAAGGGTGCATGAAACGGTACTTGCGTCAGCCTTGAATCTCACCGCATGTGTTTGACATCTCACACCCACGCACCTTGACATTCTAGACCGAAGGTGACTGACTCCACGCATTAAAACGCTAATGCTGCCTCCCAAATTTGCATTCCAGAAATTCACAAAGGCCAACCTGAACGCTGCCCAACGAGACCTTCCATCCTTGCTGTGCTCCAACCTGGACCAGAAGCCGGAAGTCTGCAAATAAGTCTGTAAATCCCCGAAGAACAACTCTTGTACAATAAAGCCACCCTTTTGAGTATTATGAATCAGGAGACTAATTAAGGGGCGTGGACCAGTTCTGCCAATCTGAGTGGGGACGCTGGTCATCAAGGTTTCCCTAATGGACCATTTGGTGGCTCCCTGAATCGTTGTCCCCTGTCATTTGGAGGGCCTCAGAAGCAGATGGGCGCGAAGGTTATGGTTCGAGATGACTTACAAACCAAAGGGGTCTTATTAGTGGCGGTATATCACAAGACGTGACGTTTTATGCACAGCCATTGACGTTAGGAGATAATTATCGGAGCAAGTGTCATTCTGCAAAAATAAAGGTTTGAACTTGGGGGGCGGTATGCGGTTGAATGAAGTTCGAGTTGACTGATAAATCACGAGGCAGACCGCATGACTTGTCTGTGGGGAAGGCCAGACAGATACGGGACAGCTGGACAAACGAATCGTCGCGAGGTCTTTTCTCTGGTGAGATTCTAATTAGGTGATCATCTAATGAGAAATTGTTGGGGTGTGAACTTATTTTTGGCCTGGTACTGGCCCCGATTATTTCTCTCTAATTTTTAAATACGACCTAGGATCAGCTGATGCTGAGTAATTAGAATCTTGTAACCAACAACTCGGCATTTTCATTGCACTCCTATATTTACATTCCGTTCTATGGGCTCAGTGGCACTTATGCAGCGCGATATGTAGGGTACGCATTATCATATAACGTAATTGAAGGGCTCGGGAGTAAACAATGGTAAGGGTAACTGTGTTACATATCCCTTACCATTGTTTACTCCCGAGCACTTCAATTAGGACAGGGGATTTGCCTGACAATAAACTGAAAACAGTCGCAAGATATGATTATGCTATAATAGATGAATGTGGCCTGGTACAGTACACACTACACTGCCGACCTGCCGTGTTGCTGTGGAGAATTATTGTAACGACTGTCAAGACTTCGATTGATATGATAACTAAATGTTGTCGCACTTTTGTTACCTGCTGTACTGCTCTTGTTAATATTTTGGGCCTTTTAGACACTTGATGTATAGGCCTACTCATAAAAATGACGTAGGCAACATTCAGTACCTGGAATGTCAATACTCTACACGTACAGTATTATACGTGCACGCTATACTTTTGTTAAATACATGCAAACTTACGTAATCATGTCATGTCCAATGTGCAGAGAGTTTTAGCACTATCTTTTTCTCTGCAATTTACAAGTGAACATATTTGTCGAGAATGATGCATTGAAAGTGCTCCACCCAAAGGGCGATATTTCCTTATCTTCGTGCTACCACGTCAGTGTTGTAGCCTGCCATACTGCCGTGAGTACACTGCACCTTACCCTTTCATAACCAGCAAGACTGACGAGTGGTGACAATGTGTGCAGATAAATTCCGTGACTCTCTGCAAAACTGTGATAAGCGTTACTTTCGGGGGGGGGGGGGGNGGGGGGGGGGGGGGAATCCCCATGTATGAGGTATAGGCTAATGTTATTGTAATGTTAGAAGTTATTGTTGCACGTGGTTAAAATTGCAGTAGCATAGGAGGATGGTATGTGTATTTCAATAACTGGGAAGTAGACGTAGAATGAAACTTTTGTGTACGAAGACTTGAAAGGCAGCACAATCAGAGTTACATTTTGGTCTAAATTTAGAATTGTTTAACATAGGCCCTGGTGTGTGCTCTCTGATAATCAATAAGGCAATTCCATGATAAAGCAATGATATTCCCATTGAAAATTATTTGGAAACTAGACGTCATCAGAGATAGTGCAATGTTCATTACAGTATAACCCTCATCATATATCTCGAAATTACAGATTGATTCCAGTTGTTCAGTAATGATCATAATAATATTCATAATAATTAGGCCTATATTTTATGTATACACTATAAGTGTGGGGGGTGTTGACGAAATGACAAAGCATGTGGTTTTGCAGAGTTAATGTGAATTTTTAACATCAAGCTTAGTTATACTAACTGGTGAAATGAACAAGTTTTCTAAATGAAAGCGAGCTTGCTAATGATGCTCCATGTATTTGGTCAGTCACAAGAGCCACGTGATTGCAATTGAGCTGTAGATGTGAAGGTCTTTGAATTTAGGCCGAATTTAGGTGGTGACCATTGTCCATATGGACCCGAACTGGCCTGCGTACAAGAAGATGATAAAATGCATTTGAAAGGAGCGTGATGGCGAGCAGGGTCAACTCTTCTTGGCTCCTCTCCAGCTAAATCAGCACTTTAAATTGTACACAGGCCTGTAATATAGGGACGTCGGATCAGCCAAGATGGGCGTCTACAAGGTGGTCATAGTCGCTCTCACCGTCGTCGCAGTCATGACCCTAGGACTGACCCTCGGCCGAATTATGTCCGACCAAGACTCACAGGTGAGACACATATACTCCTAATCGCTTTAACTTTGAGTAGGCCTACTTATTAGGCTACCACATGGGTACAGCGGGCATTATTTGAAAATTAATTATTATTTCGATATAATTCGTATCAATTGCAATTCGATTCACTTCAGCGAATTTAATTTAATTTATGTCTCCTGCAGTCAAACCAGGTGGTACATCTGAGTGTGTATTACGAGAGCTTGTGTCCGGACAGCATCCGGTTTGTTAGGAGGCAACTGGCTCCAACCTGGCCACAATTGCGCCAGTATCTCAACTTGACGCTGGTGCCATTTGGAAAGGCAAATGTGAGTTATGCTAATTGATAAAGCCCACTCTTTGCCAGCCTGATAATTGCGATTCCTTCCAGTTTGTCAAGAAGAGCTCGGGAGGATGGAGCTTCAAGTGCCAGCATGGGTCAGAAGAATGCAGGGGAAACATGATGATGAGTTGTGGGTTGAAGTACATCCAGGATGATAATCTTCAAGTCCGGTTTGTTTCCTGCGTCATGAGCTCCCGGTATCCTCCAGATGCAGGATTGCCTGTAAGACCACCACCATGTGTAGACTCTGCAAGAATACACGCAATGCAAGCATTCATGTAAATCTTTTCTCCAGTGCGCAAGGTCACTCGGAGTGGATTATTCTCGAATTCAAATATGCACCAGCGGGCAGGAAGGAGAAGATCTCCTTCACGACGAAGGTGTCCTAACCAAAGCTCTAAATCCGCCTCTCTACTACGTGCCTTGGATTACTGTCAATGGAGTAAGTAGTTATTAGGGCTAGTAATGTGTACTATCTACAAACACGCAATTGACGAGTCTTACTCTTCCCCTCAGAAGTTTTCTCGAGATGAGCTTCAGTTGGCCCAGACTGACCTGGCCGAGCTGGTGTGTCGTTACCTGAAGCCTCCCAAGCCACCAGTATGTGGTGGACACTGAATATCCGCCGACCCAGTCTTCTATCAGCCATAATTATAACCGGTTGTGTAACACTATAAAATAGGTGGGTAAGGCCCAATGGAAAAAAGGGATCTCGAATTCGATTTGATGTCAATCATGAATTTGGATAGGCGAGATAGTTAGTTTGTCTAATAAAGTACTAATTCTATAACTGTGGTTATTATTGCATGACGTGTGTTTCGTTGCAGAATTCTTCTGGAGATGTCCTGTGTCTTTCTGATTCCAAGAAACAAAGAATATGTTTGATATTTTCCTATCAAGGTGAGTCACGTTTCGCTTCCAACAGTATTGCCCAAGGCATCTTTATTGTTTCCACTACGGTGGCGTACCGAGTACTCTGCAGTGTCACGATTTTTATCCCCCGATAGGGTCACGCAATGGGGTTAAGGTCACGTCCACGCTCAAGTCGCTCTCATGTGTGACCGTCTCGTAGATCTCCAAAATATATTAATAATGATAAAAAATGAGGACAAAATATTTTTATGACCCCCCCACAGATAAGGCTAAAAAAAAGGGGACACTTGTCAGATTAAAAGAGGACATTGATTGGTATATCTGTCCATATTACTTTTAAGGTCAAAGTCCTACGTACAGTTGGAAGCATGAGAATAGTACATCACCCGGGAAAGAGCAGTGTAGTTTTTCCCATAATAAAATCACAGTGCTCCATGGGGTGTGTCGTGCGCCGACTGCTGTAACAACCACGGTTACGCAAGGACGGAATAGGACTGAAAAATGTGTAAAGTGATAATAAATTCCTTGTTGGCAAAAGGCACGAGGGAGAAGGTGGGGAAGGTCAGCTGCTGATAATTTATTACAGATTTGGCTTGGATGCTTACTTTCTCACCCTCACCTTTTGTTTGCGCGGCCTTTAATAAGTTTTTCGCCAGTGGTGTGACCCACACGGACGTTTGCTAATGGACAGCAGGTGAAGGGTTGGACTGATGCATCTCCAGTGAGGTCACCAATCCTTCGCATTTCCATTTTGGCGTCAACCTCGACAAGTCCTCTCTTGGACATTACTCCACCGGCAGCAGCAGCAGAGAGGTCAGTTCGTTTTATTTGACTAGAAGAGAAGCCTTCCTTCTAAAATATCTGTGTTGTCAATCTATTAGAGTTGTGGTGGTCCAGGGGATACCCAAGGCCTATTTATTTGCGAAATACTTAGGGAGTACTGGTTTTTACTGTGCAGTGCTTGCAATTGAGTGACGGGACTTCAACCTACACTGCATTATTATTACTAGGTGTGAGTTGTTTGAAACGGACAAACGCCTTTGGAAATTTAAGTTAGTTAATAGTACATTGTAATTAATTTTGTACATAGTATATTTTCTTATGTTGTCAGTAGGACACAAAAATAAGGAAGTGAAATATTCTGTGGAAGCGCTCCCTTTTTTCGTTGGCAGCTTCACACAGATCTCGGGAGTTAAGAAAGAGTTGGCATCAAAATGTGACATTACGATGGGCTATGCAAATAGAAGTCTTTACTACCTGCAGCAACTGTTACGACATAAGTAATTTCTTGTTTGGGATAATCAAGAAGTATCACTGATTTCGGAGTACAACAAAAGATGGTGACTATTAAAAACTCAATAATTTTCGTGATGTACCGGTACTGTAGAAGTTACTGCACTGCTGGATGATGGCCAAACAATGCCGCAAGTCACACAGTTTTTCTCAACTCTTTTAAACACAGGTCCGCAGAGTTCGTCCTTCACCTTATCTCGCGTACACAGCATTATATCATTGATTGTTATTAGTTATAACAACAAAGGCATTCTCCAGGAATTGTTATAATTACCTGGGTAATATGATAAATTTGGATAACGTTGATAGTGATGTTTAGTTTCTTTCGCACTGTTAGGTGTATTCGTGGCACACCATTTAATCGATTTCCCCTCCAGTTTAAGAATAAATTATGTTATCGTTCTAAGAATAAGAGAACTTGTTCCATTGTAAATACTGTACGACGTCTTAGAGTCTGGAACTGCAAATATCGCATTTAAGTGTTTTGGTAGACTTGACAGTCCTTTGTAGGGTTGCACAAGGATCCATTTTATTAGCTGAGCTGTATAAATAATGTACATAAACAGTTGTGCAGCCGTTCCTCTTTACCTCACTTCTGAGCAAATGCACGTGCGCTGTCTGTTAACATATTATATTACGCTTAACCACAATATAAATAATCTCACCTAATTTAACATAAATTTACTGAAGGATGAGATAAAAAGTGATTTGATCTCCCAACAGTGAATATAACGCGAGAGATCCTAGACAAAAAAGGTAATGAGACCTCAAATGAGCCGAAATATTATTTTGAATGCACTTTTTGAACTGATACTTGTGATTAAGGATACTTTTAAATGGCTGCTGATGGTGCTGGTATGATGGTGCAAATGATTCAGTAAAAAAATGTAAGGGTAAATTAAATACAAGTGGCGCCCTATTTGACCCAAAATACTAATTTCTTTAATGTTTATTCCCTAATCTGTTCACGTGTCAACAGCACAAAACATTTACCTCATAATAATTATGTGAGTTACATAGATGCAATTCTCCAAAAACAATTCTGAGCTTGCAAGTACAGTAAGCTACATCCCACTCTTACAACTAAAACTGCGAATATAATGAGCTAGAAAATTAATGTACCCTGTCTCACTTCCATATGCATGGTATATTATGTCCTATTATTTTAGTCTCCAGAGAACTCCTTATGTCAGTTGCAGTTTTCAAAGTCTCTTTAGTATGGTTCCTTTTTATTCCCCTGGCCCTATACAATAATAACAAAATACATTAGGTGGTAGAGCTAAGCAAAAACTTAAAAGTTGCATAATTATTATGTTAAACTAACAATGTAACATCGATCACAAAAGGACAAGTGCTTACCTCATTGCGTCCTTGGGGTGGGCACCTCTAGTACTGTGTAGCAAGTTACCTGACCCTGATGCAAGATTTAGCTCATCCATTTAGTACCTAAGCACAGCATCATTCTCAGTAGATCTTGCGTTGCAAAAAATATAATCGCGTAAATTATACTTAAAGTTTCATCAATTTCTTTGACACTTTGAATTAGTATTTTTATGGCATATAATTTCTCATTCATTATGAGGTGCACTGCAACTAGACAGCAGCGAGAATTAAGTGTAAAGCTTGATTCAAGGCATGACCAACGCAAGT
Source organism: Catajapyx aquilonaris (assembly GCA_000934665.2). Taxonomy (NCBI): domain Eukaryota; kingdom Metazoa; phylum Arthropoda; class Diplura; order Dicellurata; family Japygidae; genus Catajapyx; species Catajapyx aquilonaris. The sequence goes on from KZ538406.1 coordinate 49,593, forward strand.
ATACTATTGTGAGATTGGCAATGGTGCCTCATTACATCTTGGTGCCAGAATGAGCGGAACTGAAGGATTTGGAATGGTCAGGTGAACAAATGATGCGATGGAGGACATCTGCCATCAATCATTATTTTTATTATCGCATTGAAACACTCAAGGATTAAATGCATGTCATCATTGGAGAAGATGTTGGCGCCCTTCAAAAGTGTGAAGATGCATTTGTAAGAGACTGACTTCCGCGAGTCTCCAAATGCAACGCAGCCAGACATTTTCAGACTAGGCCAAGACCGATTGGCTGACACCTATATACCGTATGGCGTATGTTTTCAGTGTGCAATGTCTAAATATTGGCACTGACCTGTAAAACCTACAACTTCCATCTTGGGTGTGATACAGTTGCCCGCTTGCAATGGGCAACTGAATATTGCAGGGGTGGTATGCAGTAGCTGACAACTGCATTGTTGTCGAATACACAAGGTACATAGTTCTAATATTGCATGCCAATCATAGAAAACTGAAAAGGCATGCTCAATTGTTGCGGAACAACAGCTGATGAGTAATTTCTGTGGAATTGGCAAGGTCGTACTAGCAATGAGTATATAGACACTGGTGGGTGGTGGCAATAAAATTTTGCTTTCCTTAGGAGATAGATCCCTTACAAACATTGCTGTCCCCATTTTCGTAACGAATACTTATTTCATGAGACTATGTGCTGTACTTGTTTAGTAATTCAGAATCTACACGAAGGGTGAATTATATTAGAATCTTGTACGTTTATAGCCTCTGCACATGTAATAACGTTGTGCAATCTTTGTTGTCAACATCCCCCACCCCTACTCTTCTGCTCGGACGTAACTGGTAGGTGTTAGCCCATGTTGTTATAATTTTTTTTTGTGATTGATCAAAGTCTTTCCATAAAACATTAGCTACGTGTAGGTTGTTGTTTATGTAGTGCACGAGCTGTGCACACGTGGTGAGCTGTGTTGGGAAACAATTGGCATTTATAAGGCAGGAAGTGGTGCGATCGGGTGTGACACTTATTTTTATGGGGAATAGGAAAAGGTGTCATGGTGACAAATGCGAAAGAATTAATTTGTGTGCTTTATTCTTCCATCCAGCACGTTGTTTGCAGTTGAAGAGAAGATGAAGCTACTGCAGTTTGTGCTCCTACTTTTCTCCCTCGCCGAAGGTAATTTTACTGTGCCGCATTACGGCCTATTTTAGAGTAATTACCCCCACACTGGGGGGAGGGGGGCAGACAGTTTTTCCAAGTAAAGCTGTTACGCAACTGTTGACTGAAGAGTGCAATTTTGCATTATTGTGCTACATTCCTGAGAATTGCGGTGGATCAGCAATGAACCTGGGTTGAATTGCTGGCATGCATGTGTAATTACGTATTTTAAATTATAAGTTATATCAAGTTGAAGAGAACGCAAAATTTCGTTTCTCCTAATTGCTCGAAGCATTAGGGTAGGTTTCACGATAATGGACAGAAGTCTTATTTCTGAAGGCCAACCTTGCAAGAATATTACAGTAACCTGAAATCACGTAATAAAGATGCCCGACTTTAGCTTGTGCACATGTTCAAGGTCCATGCATACTCATCAGTAAACTACAACATGAAAGTAAAGTAATATATTGCATAACAGACTGTAATAATGAATCCTGATGACAATAGGGACCAGGGCCTGTATTACTGAAATAATGTTTGTGACGAGTAAAAATAATTTTCCAGGTATCAGAGGCGACCTCCCATGCATAGCACGTTACCTGGGAGAAGAAAGCTTCGTGTGTGTTTGCAATGCCACTTACTGCGATGATCTGGAAGAACCTTCCAAAGTGCCAAAGGGACAGCTGCTCGTCTACTCTTCCGATCAACACAGATTCCGTTACTACAAAGAGGTTTTCAGTTTCAACGAATCTCAGCTTGTCCCTCATATGCCATCAGGTAACTTTGCATATAATGTGCTATGCCACGTACAGGATGTTTCAGCTTATTTGCTCCATTAATGGTACCAAAGCTCTGAAGCTATAATCTATACTTTTTATTATAATTCAATGTTGATCTCTCAATGGGGCAAAATTAAATTAAATAAATAAATAATTAATTAATTAATTCAATGACCTAATGCAACAAGGGACGAAGTACAAGGTAGACTGTCTAAGTAATTTCGACAAAAATGTGATTCTGATCGTTCCGCTTTTCAGTATTGCATGAAAGCGCAAGGGCTGGAGATTGGCATAGAAGAGAGAGGTTAAGATGGCAATAGTGTGCAGAGGGGGTGTTCACAATATACAGTACTGCATTAGCTCGAATTAGGCCTATGAATTACTTAAGTACAGAGCATAACAGTGCTTTTACTTAACCTAATAAAATATTGAACATCATTTCTTAGTTCCACAGAAGCTCTGTGCATCAGTGACTGCTAATAGAAAGAAACGGTCATTCTGAAATATTGAAACGTAACAAGACAGTTCAGATGGATCACCCTCTTTAGCCCCAAGTCTGCACTGCAGCTGTCTAATAAATATTTCTTTTCCGAAGATGGCGCAGGAGCACTTCTCAAAATCGACCCAACCGTTACTTTTCAATCTCTGATTGGTTTTGGAGGAGCTTTTACTGATGCCACTGGAATTAACCTGATGGGTCTAAGCGAAGATGCCCGCAACAATGTCCTCAAGTAAACATTATTATTTTTCATCATCATCATCATCATCATCATCATCATCATCATCATCATCATCATCATCATCATCATCATCATCATCATCATCATCATTTTTATTTTTATTTAGGTCCTACTTTTCGGACAACGGTGCTGCATACACTTTGTGCCGTGTGCCGATTGGTGGGACAGACTTCTCGGACAGACCTTACACATATCGAGATGCCATCGGTTTAGATCAACATCCTCCTTTTACTTTGCAAAAGGACGATCACAGATACAAGGTAAAAAAGAAAGAAATTTGAGGATGTCACAAACGGAATTAACTACTAATTTAAAAAGTCACGTTGCTCTAGATTCCGCTTATCCAACAAGCGATAGAATTGAGGGGCCAAAAACCTTTGAAGTTGTTTGCAAGTCCGTGGAGCGCGCCACCAGCTCTGAAGACAAACTTTAATCATTTCGGGATGGGCTTCTTAAAATATGAATATTATCAAGAGTACGCCAATTATTTTATCGAGTAAGTATCGCGTGTATGAAATCGAGGCCACAAATATTATATTGCATTTTGTCCAGCTTCCTCTCAGCATATCAGCAACATGGAATAGACTTCTGGGCTGTGACGACCCAAAACGAGCCAACTAAAGGCTACATACCGTTCTTTCCGTTCAACTGCATGGGCTGGACACCTGAGCAGATGGCCAAGTTTGTGGCCAAAAACTTAGGCCCTACCTTGGCCAGATCTAACTTTAGTTACGTCAAGATCATTGTACTGGACGACGACCGGATGATGATTCCTCTGTGGGTTGCACCCGTAAGTCATTTACCTTCACCTTTCATTATGCTGTTAATTAATAATATTGAACGTTACATGTCGCTTGTAGTTGTTCAGCTATCCTGGGGTGAAGGACTACGTGTACGGTGTTGGTCTGCATTGGTACTTCAACTTCATGACCCCAGCATACGTGCTAGATTACGCCAAATTAAATCTGATGGCTCCCAACCAAGTCCTGCTAGCAACGGAAGCCTGTGAAGGTCAATGCAACCAGCAAATATTATTAGAATTATTACAGTTAAAATAAGCACTTCTATACACTGTACTTTGCAGTAGTTATTTTAAATTGTTATCAAAAGCTTAGGTTCGATGCGAAGACAAAAGCAATGACGTCCAATGTGTGACACCAACTTTGTGTTAAAGGAAACATAACCTAGTTCCAAATTTCAGGATTTGTGAGCTTCCACAAGGTGTTGCTGGGTTCCTGGAGAAGAGGCGAAAACTACGCTCAGGATATTATTGAGGTAAAATGAGTTCACCTGGATATGGCAGGTGCCCGTTTTAGTCTGAGATTTTTTCCAGCCTAAGTTGGTTACTGTGAGCAATTTTGTTTATTTTTATCGTCACATAACAGTTCCCTCTCCCCTTGAGTAGTGGGGGACAACCATGAAACATATATGTTGCAAGATTCATGTCCATATCTACATTTAAAAAAAAATACAAAGAAGACAAACGTTTTGAAACATTCTTAACATGTACTCATACATGGGGCAAATCTTTTAAGCAGTTACTTTGGAACAGTTTTTTAAAATAGATTTCTATAATTTGGAACTGCATTGCAATTCCAAGCTTGGACAGATAATTCGATTTCCCTATTGGCAGAAAATATACCGTTAATAGTATGCTACCTGTTCCAACTTCCAATGTACACGGGTGAAAAAAATCTGTCAGATAATACGAACACCTACCTTGGAAAGTGCAGTGGTGGGCACATTTACTGTTGGTTTTTGTGGCCGTCAGAACTTGAATCACTGGGTGTCGAGCTGGGTGGACTGGAACATGGCCCTGAACGCAACTGGAGGACCCAACTGGGCGGGTCTAGGGGCAGACTCGCCCATCATCGTCAACTCAACATCAGACGAGTTCTACCGTCAGCCTCTCTTCTACACCATGGCCCACGTGTCCAAGTTCTTCCTACCTGGATCTGTCCGAATCGGGACCACATTTGCCTTCGAAGGAGGGCCTTTGGAAGGAGTGGCCGTTCGCAGGCCGGACAAGGCCATTGCCATATTCCTTCTCAATAAGTAAGAGACTTTGCCCTTTCACGCCTATACAGGATTGACATGCTCGCCTTTTCCCCTCAGGAACGATCAGGATGTACAAGTTGTGCTGCAGGATCCAGAAAGAGGAGTGGCCAAGTTTACTAGTTACAAGAGATCGATTCAGAGTGTACTTTATTGGTAGGCTTAATTTTGAGTGCAAAGACAGATATTTTACCGTTTAGTCACCTGAGATTTGGTTTTTACTCAGGAATTAGTATTAGACTACACGAATTGGTTCCATGCCAGAATGAACCATTAATATTTTAATGCCCTTTATTTTGTCTAACTTGGGCGGCTAAGTGCATTTCAATTTCTGTTCAAAACTGACATACAGACACATAGGCCTGCCGGCATGGTTCCATAATCTAGTCTGCTTATTTGCTATTTGTGTAATTAAAAAAAAAAAACTGACCCACACGAAGTAAATTTTTATACTGTAGTACCGTAAGTTATGCATATTATTGACACGAGATTTAAAACACTACTCCATGATTAATGAGAAAATATAAACTAAATGTTATGGTTATTTATATACCGTCAATCAGATCCTATAGTACACTCTGGCGGTATATGTTAAAGTTATTTTTTAGCCTGACGGAAGTATTCTCAATGTTATCAACATTTTGTAGATTACATCTCAAAGCACAAAGTTTTAGTCGTTACATATATGGGTCAGAAATCGTGCACTCAACTGGAATAATATTGTATTTATTTATTTTTGAATAAAGCCATATTTTATTTATCAAAGTGTAACAACTTCTGGTTATCAGGCGATGTTTCAATTCTGTTTCTTGCGAAATAGGTCGATAATTCGACGAACTGACTCGTGCTCTGCCACATCTTTCAGATGAGTGGCCGCCTGTTCAATTTTCTTGGCGTATTCACTTACGCGATCCAGAAAGTCTCTCAGGCCTCGTTTCTCTGACGGTAAAGAAAGAAATGTCAGGATTTTATCAGATAAAAACACATTAAAAATATTATAAAAGTCACCTCGCAGTGTATGAGCGCTCCTTTTATCCAAAGGAATGCCTCTGAGATCATTATCCAGCTTTTCGAGATCTGCGAGTGTATCTAGGTTATTGTCAGCAGACCTCTTCTCGAGTGACAGTGCTACAATAACAATGCAACAATATTACATAACATGTACGTATATTAATACCTTAAGTCTTAAAAAGACAGAACTGAAATCCGTACTCACCCGCTCCATTTCCCACATGTATCATCACCAGAGCAAACACAACCACAGCAATCCATACGTTTAATTTCGCCATGTTTGAAGTATGGATCTCAGGCAAAGAGAAACATGCAGCAGTGAGGTTGCTCCAAACCCTCTGTTCCTATTTATACCTTTCCCTCGTGGAAAAACATTTCCGACATCCGGAGGAAATTGAGGTTTTTCGCAAAACGCGGTATAGGTCTATTGATAAAGAAAAGTGGCAGTCGGTGGAAAATAATAATCTGGAACCGAGTTGATATTGGCTTGGGTTTGGCTCCGGGTGCTTGCGGTTTTCCTCGTTGTGGGTGCCGACAAGTTTATATCAGATGTCTTAGTATACCGGTCAGTAAACCTCAAGATATGATTTTACGAAAGAATGAATGTCCTGCAAAGTAGTAATTTCTCTCAGTTTATTCCCGTTTTCCCTGCAAAGAATTAAACTCAAGGGGATGAACTCACTCTTGGTAATTGTTATTAATGATTTTTTAGCGGAAGTGTTCAAACGTCCGGAATTGTGTACATGTGGCCGATTTGCTCTGGAGACCAATTTATCCGTTGAAGCAACAATCATGGCCGCATTTTACTTGTCGTGGATTGTTGCTTCTTTTTAATCTTGTTGCTGGACTTTAGCAAACTCAGATAGTGCAGCCTTCCCTCACCTTGGACTCGGAATTCGGATAGTGCAGCACAAACACTGACAAGAACTGCATGCATTAGTATTGTAAAATGATGCCATTTGTATAGGCCACAACAGGGTGAGTCAAATTGAAACGTGTGGATGTGTACTTGTACCATGATAGGCTGTAGGCCTACTGAATAAAATGACGACACTGAAAACAATCTCTGACCTTCAGGTACGGACGTACGGTTATTGAGTTTGTGATCCACCACTGTGCAACATGTTAGATTACGTGCAACGACAGAACATGTCCTGTCTTCAAACACGATACACATCACCTTTGGACTGCCGGTGGCTGAGCAAGATGAAAATTAATATACATTACAGTAGTTATTAGAGCAGGTTGCTGTAACCACTGCGAAACCTGAATCATTGGACGGTGAGTGCATAATGGTAAACGCGACATTCGTTCTCTGAAATAACTCCTCGAAACCGCGATCTTTTGCAGGTCAATCATTCGTAAGTCTCGACTTTGTGACGCAGGCTCTGGGACGCTGCAGCATTGGGCAGAAGAGTATACAGCACCATATTGGCGTAATGCCATAATCATTGTTTAGACTAGAGGTGAGTTGAAATTGCACTTTGTAGTCAAATGCCATTGCATTGTACTATATAGGCCTACTGCGAAAAAATACTGCTCTCTTTCCGTCACTTGCTACATTGCCATGTCATTGTGCACACGATATTCATTCCTGCGACATGACCACTTATTATGATCATTCTAGAAGAGCACAATGGGCATGCGGTTGGAATTCAAAAGCAACAAATGGTTACAATACTATACTGCTGTTTTTCCTGCACAATACTTTTCTGTTCCCATGGAATAGGCGTCAATCAATCAGCTTAATTACAAATTTACAATCAAGTGTCATTTGCAATTATTATACCTACACATAATACGCGTATCGTCTCTGATCTGATAATTCTTGATTTATGCAGCACAGCATTGCAGATGTATCAAGTAATAACACGATTTGCTTTCGTCCACAATATACGAAGGAAAACTTTATTATGCGACTTCATCTGTAGGTTTTTCTTTCTTTCGCCTACAGCACTGGGAGCAAAATATATTCTTCAGTATCTTGTTCTTTCCTAAATCTCGTGCATCTGTTCTCTGGCCCTTTGCAAACACCAAAAATATCTGCTCCAAGGTGGTCTCACCCACCGAATAGTCCTCCACCAGGGGCCATCTCTCCTTTATACCCTCCAGTTGCCGAAACAGCGTGGACCAAGGAATCTTCGGATCCGTCACGTGATAATGTAGAAATCCCTAAAAAGATACCGTATGTTTCAAACTAATAATTACGGAGATTCTAAGCACTGAAGTTCATTGCTAGAGATTTCATCAGTGGTGGAATTTCACCTGGTTTTTATCCTTGAGGACGCACGGTGCGAGTTTGGTGAGTATTTCTGTTTCGAGAACCTCTTCGTCCTTCAGGGCATGAGGCAGCTCCACCAGCATCGTCGGCCTCAGTTTGACCAGCACCGTGAAGCCCTGCCCAAACTTGTTCTTCAGCTGCTGGGGACTTCCCAAGCACTGGAACTGCCCGTTGACCATGATGGCCACTCTCTGGCACAGCACTTCGCATTCCTCCATGCTGAAATTAAGGGACTGCTGGATCACACACCCCGATGGTTGATGGCAGAATATATTTCTTCTACCAATAATAATAATCACCTGTGCGACGTGAGCACAACGGCCTGCCCCAGCATCTGGATGTTAGCCAAGGCTTTCCAAAGCCTTCTCCTGGCCCTTGGATCCATCCCGCTGGTTGGTTCGTCCAGGAGAACCAGAGGGGGGTCGCCAACTAGCGCCATCGCCGTGCTGAGCTTCCTCTTGGTGCCTGAGCTGTACTGGCCGCACTGCTGGTCACAACTATCCTCGAGGCCTGCAACGTGCACAAGAAATGGCTATTTATCACCTGCTGCACCAATTGCATCCCCTGTTGTCAGCTAACTTACCCAGGTATGCCAGCCATTTCTCAGCCTCGCCTTTCACTAAAGACCAGGGGACTCCTCTGAGGCTCGCAAACAGCTGCAACATCTCCTTCCCGGTCAGGGTGTCCACCAGCCCGTCGTACTGAGGACAATAACCGATGCTCCGGAGGTACTGCAGGTGCAGTTAAGACAAGGGACGGTTACAATGATCAGATGTTATTTATCTGATGCAACTGACCTCTGAAGTTTGTCCCTTGAGGGAATAGCCCTGGACAACTGCGTTTCCCCTGGTGGGACGCATGTCCCCAGTCAGCATCCTGAACGTGGTGGTCTTCCCCGCTCCGTTGACGCCTAGCAACCCGAAGCACTCGCACAGGTCCACCCTGAACGACAGCCCCTGAACGGCCACCAGGGACCCAAAGGTCTTGGCCACGTCCTGGACCAGCAGAGCGTGCTTCTCTTCTGCTTCCTCTGGTTCTGACGACTTTCGGTGAAGGCTTTTCTTGGCCACCAGCTGCCTCTCCAGCCTGACCTCCTCCTCCAGCTCCGACTCTCCCATATCCACCGTGGTCCCCCTGTCCTTCAGCAGCATCTTCAGGGTGCGGCTGCCCTCCAGCAGCAGGACCAGCAGCATGTAGGCCGTGCCCAGGAGGAACATGTACACGATGCACTGCCCCGGAGCGGGTAGCTGTCGGTCGCTGGGCGTCTTCGTCTGTTCCTTTCCGCAAGTCTGTTCACCTCCGCCGGATCCTTCCACCGTCAATTTGCCCTGCAGCACTTCCCAATCCAGGTACTTGATGACCTCGTGGCAAGCGTGGCGATTCAGGCGGCAAAAGTTTTCTGGGGCACAGTAAGAGTTGCCAGTTAAGCTTTTACTCGCAGATAAGTCAAACGGTCTGTTCCATTTTTTTAAAGGTCCAAGTGACAAAATTATACTCATTCACAAAACATAATTATTGGAGATTTCCTCCTGACGATTTGATGCAACCAGCACTTTACGATAACATTATAGTGGCATTGCAGGAACAGTAAAATTATAGCAAATACGTTTCGAAACATAACGAATCATTGACTATTATACAAGTGAGTGTATACGCATTAGCAACCACATACCGCAGCAGGAGTATATGGAGTTGGCAAACGCAATACTTCTGGGGCTCTGGCTGAAATCCTGATCGCACGTGCTGTTTAGGAATTTTTCGGTGTAGTATTTGCACTTGTTGTTCTTGGTGGCGATCTGGGAAAACCGAAGAAGTCCGTAGGAGACCAGGTAGGCAGGAAAGAGCTGGAAAATCCATCGCAGGATGTTTGCCACCAGGGCGTCGTTCTTGTCCTCCTCCAGGGTGAACACCACGTAGCACAGGACGGTACCTGGTTCCAGGTGGAGGTGACGACACGTCACACTGTTTACGTATGCAAGGTACCACTACACACCCTTATACTACAGGATTTTCTCTAGAGAGGCAGACAAACTGAAGAGTTTTGTAATGATTCTAGTAACAGAGCGACTTTCTCGCATTTCTGTGATCATACCAATACAGTAACATACGTATTATTTTGAATATCGCAGACTACAGTCATTGAAAAGCTATATGGGCTTCTTTACGCAGTTTTACAGCTAGATCTCCCTATACACTCTGCACACCCGCACTCACCGCTGACAACATGCAACAAGCTAACCAGTCCCAGGGCTCCAGATACGCTCTTACTGAAGAAGCTGACCAGGTAGGAGAAAGCCAGGCTGCACCAGCTAAAGGTGAGGAGCAAGTAGAATATGCTACCTGTGCGATATAAAGGTACCACCTTGAAATGCCTATCGCAATGGGAAATTCATCGCAGCCTCCACCAATCCACGACTGGAAACAGTAGACTAAGTATTGTATACTGACCAAGGCCTTCGAAGTGGACGTATGTCCCGATGTCGTCCATGAAGTAGATGACCAGGACGACCAGCACGTGGGTGAGCAGCACGAAGAGGGTGTCCCAGAAGAGCATCACCATCCAGTAGGTGACGGGCGAGGTCCCGGTCATGAGCTGCAGCTGCTTGGCCGAGGAGATCTTCTCTTGGGTCGGGGTGATGAGGAATCCCGTGGCCAGGAGGGACAGGCCGATGGTCATGAAGATGGAGAACATGACGCTGATGTTGAGGAGTTTGCTGGCCCCCGAGGAGATCGGGAGGAACCCTTGATGACCCACCACCATCGGGAGGGGATAGTTCGCCGTGGTGATGCTGTATTCTGAGTCCTTTCCTCCGGTGTAATGTCTCAGCATCGCGTTGTGGACCAGGTTCAGCGAGAGAGGCGCCCCGTGGAAGGCGAAGGCGGAGAACATGGCTACCACCTCATGGCCGCTCTTGAAGTCGGCCGCGACCACGAAGGCCGCCTTGTAGGCCATCTGGTCCTTTCTGGCCTGGTCCAGCAGCGATTGGGTTAGGTTCTGGTTCGTGTCCACCTGAAAGGAACGGTTGTCAACTCCCCAACTATCAACTTAATTTTTGCCCAAGACCTATTCAACTCAGTACCTGAGTGAATATGGAGTCACCCGGGATGAAACTCTGGTAGACCTGGACTATCCCCGTCCCGTTGGGCCATCCTTGAGGATCCAGGTGGACCATCGTGCTGGTGTCGCTGTAGTCCTCCAGACTGAATACTCGGTATGGCGGGGGCTCTGGCTGGGTGTACATTTCCACCGAGTGGTTACTCAGCACGATGCAGGACACGGTCAGGAGCACCATGATGAAGGCCTGACCGATGTACATGGGCCAACGACGGAACATGTTCAGGAAGCTCTTTATCATCAGGGCTCTCAGACGCTGGAAGCCCAATAAGACCCCGCGGAGCTTCTCGCTCTGGGCCACACCTTGCAGGACACAAAGAAGGACTATAGTTATGACTGACAGGTTGCTTCCGGACAATGCAGTTCATGTGGTACTGCTTGCTGGGACAAACCTTCCCTGGATATCTTTTCATCTATACAGCAATTATTCAATCTTCAACTGTGGACTTTGGACAGTGGCTTTACTTACTTTTTCTTTTTCGGAGTGAGACAACATTTCCCTCCTCTAGCGTCTGCGGCTCCTCCGTATCCTCTTCAACTACTCTGCACAAAATGAGAAAATTTATGACAGAGGGTTACAGTGCTGTCACTATATACACGATTGTCTGGCTGATACAATGGAACCAAGTGCACCTGTTTCCTTCCGCTGACATTTTCATTTACAAAAAAAAGAGTACGGACTTATGGCCTTAATAACTTACTTCATGAAGACGTCATCCATGGTGGTGAGCGACACCCCGAAGCTGGCTATGCCCAACTTGCTTCGCTCCCGGTCCATGACCTCGAAGAGCTGGAGGAACCTGGAGCTCTGGTTCACGGGCAGGCGGTAGCCCAATTCTTTGTTGGAACTGGAGGGCTCTCTCTTTACGCCAGGGAACTGGGACTGAACCAGTCTAGTCACCTGATCCTCATCGCCAGAGCTGGACATGGTCAGCTTCAAGTGGTAGCCCATCTCTGCAGGAGTGACCACGAAGGTGTTGCAAAACTACGATATAGGCCCAAACTACATGACAGAGAATCACTTTATGTAAAGATGTCGTTCGGCCTGTGCCACCTTGTTATCGAGATTGGCTTCAAACGAAAGATATGAAGTATCCTGGAAGATACACGTCACGTCTCGCTACCTTGCAGTTATTTTTTTAATTTTAATTTTTCTTTACATTATAATAACAAGGCTGCGGACGGTCACCTAAACGGCACTCCTATACAATTCTCCTGGGTCAAGGGGTCATCTTATAGGCATTTGTATGCATCATTACGAAACATTCTGTATCATACGTTGCTGTATTTCAGAACACGTATATATACGTGTTCTGAAATACAGCAACGGCATTTCATTTGATTACCATAAGCCTTTTTGAGGAAGTGCGGACTTCCGCAGCACTTGATGCTTCCGTGAACCATGATTGCAATGCGGTCGCCAAGAATGTCGGCTTCCTCCATTATTTGGGTGGTGATCAGGGTCGTGTACTGCCCTCGGAGTTCCTGCGTAAGGAAGAGCTCCCAAAGAGTTGAGCAATCAGCAAAAAAGAAGATGAATGCACCTTACCAAAAGGAGGTCCCACACTGCTCGACGCGCTTCAGGATCCATTCCAGACGTGGGCTCATCAAGGATAAGCACCTGGAACATTAACACACATTACCAGATTGTTCTCTACGAGTGTGTACAGAGACTTATCCTGGAAGTCAGTCTTCCGCGCATTGCAAGAGAGGTGCATGGGTTGCCCTCGAGGGATATGATAAAATGGAGGAAATACTATTTTTTTTCGGAGAGTTATGACTCAAGATTGACATTATGTGCAGCATACCCGTAGCAACATTAAAAGTCATCACCTGTGGCTCTCCTAAGAGAGAGATCCCTAGACACAGCTTCCTCTTTTGTCCCCCGGAGAGGGTTGAAGCCACCGCGTTCAACTTTTCCCGAAAGTTCAGTTTCTCGGCCAGATCCTCCGCTTGCCTGCTGGCGTCAGCCTTTTTCATGTCCTTCAGCTGCATACCCCGCAAGATCACAATTTATTACTAAGCACACCAATCTCAGACCATCTGCATGCTCAATTTAATGCTCATCCCATACCATCCCGAAGAAGACAAAGTGCTCCTTGACCGTGAGTCCCTCTATCAGCATGTTGTGCTGCGGGCAGAACCCGACCAGCCTCTGTGCCTTGGCGAGGTGCCTCTTGATGTTGACCCCTCCCACGTGGGCCCGACCTTTGTCCGGGGAGTAGAGGCCAACCAGCATGTTGAGGAGGGTGCTCTTCCCAGCCCCAGTGTCTCCCAACAGCACCGTGATCTGCCCCTGGAAAGCGGTCAGGGTGGCGTCGGACACCGCCATCACCGTCCGTCCCCCGAACAAGGAGAATGTCTTCTGCATGCCCGACACCACTATTCCGGCAGGAAGACCCTCCGGTTCCGCCTCGAAGCTCGGAGTTGCAGATGGCAAAAGCTCTTCCTCCGGACCCGGATCTGGGATGGTCTTTCTTATCCGTTTGCGGCAATCGCATGGCTAATAAGGAGGGGATTTAAAAACTGTAACATACTATAGTAGTACGCCGACGAAATTTCCACGCTTTGACATTTCGCAGAAGGTCGACGGCTCACTTGATTTGAAGGAGCCAAAGCAACTATGGCTATCTGGCTATGACACAAGACACAAGGGTGGGACAGATGGAGAGAAAAACGAATAAGAGCAGCTCTTGATAAGAGACAATAAAGAAGAGTCTCCCAAAGATCTGTCCAACTTGGGTGGCCATATACTAGTATAGACGAAGCTATACCGCCGGCATAGCTCTTCGGGGTCATGGATCTTACCCGAAAGATGAAGTACCACGGCTTGGTCACGCCATATCCGCCGGGCATCACGTTGGAGACGTACACGGCAAGGGCGAGGTATATGACAGTGTCCACCGTCAGCATGATGTACACGTCCGCCACGGTAAAGTTGTCGTCCATTTCTCCTAGGGGCGTCAATAGCTTTCCAGGAGTGGTGAGCTTCCCAAACGTTAGTCTCTGCCCTGGGCGACAATGAAAAAAGAAACAAAAAACACACGCAGTCATACTCATGAAGGTGCATAGGCTTATCAAATACGAGGATCCTCAGACTACTTTCGCTTCCTACAGTTTTCCTCGTATATGGCGAATACCACTAGCCCTTCCGTCAGCGCTGCGTGCGGACTAAGGCAAGTCAGCATTTTGACAAGGTACGAGAGGGTCGGGTATTTGGGCAGAAGGGTCAGCGCTGGAGCCAGGTAGCTGATGATCCAGAGGGCCATGCCGACACCAGTTGCAGTCGAAGCTGCGGAGAACGAACGGATGAGAATCGAGCTGGGTTCACACGGGCGTTGCTGTCATTGTCTTTCGGGTCTGGAATTCACCAGCCAGACAACAACGACCGTATGAGCTCAGCTTATTGTGCCAGTGTGTGCACTGACATGAGTTGAAGAAAGCGCTTATGGTGAAGCAGAAGGCTGTGCACGAGGTGGTGTACAGGGCCAGCAGGAACCAAACTACTCCAGGGTTGATGCTGTCCAGGACTGCACCTGTCCCGGAAAAGTCGAATACAAGCAGGAAGACTACCAGTATGATTGACACAGAGATTGTCATCAGGACGTTGCAGATCCAACCAACCAGGTTCAGCCACTGGGGTACACCCACCATTTTCAACAGTTCCTGAAAAATATTATTGCCTGATTGTTGATTGCGGCACAAAACCAGCATTGATCTGGGATGTTCTCTTAATACAACCCACCCTGCGCATCTGCACGAAAAACTATTATAGGCAAATTCTAAGATTGCTGGAGAAAAATTCCTAAAATAATCCTAACACCTTTTGACCCAAGTTCGGTTCCTTCGTATTGCAAAATCACCACTTTCTACTCTAATATCATTGGGAACAACCTCACAAATAATATTATTACGACATTAAACACATCCTTAAACGCATCTGATATTTGCGCAAGAACCGTACAGTCATTCCCGTTTCCTTTTCCTGAACTACGCCGTTGATGACTGAGGGACAGATGAAAATAAACCCGAAGACCAGAAAGTTGGGCAAGAAAATGGCGAAGAAAATGTGAAAGTCCTGAGGCGGTCTTGCTTTGTCTTTGGGTAGAGGCAGCAGTTGAAACTTGACCTGGCAAAATAATATTTCTCATTAGCGGCCTTTGAAGTAAGGGTCAAACGTTTGTCCTTACATAATTATTTGTTTCTTTCCCCTCCACACTTGGGGGAAAATCTTTTCACGGCATGAGATCCTACCTTGTAGTCGGGAACTGTTGAATGGGACACCATTTTGATGAAGGATCTGTCTATGAGAAGCTGAAGAGTGGTAAAATCTCTCTGGATATACATGAGGGCTGGAAATTCACACGAAATCATTAACTCAAATAAACGATAACATGGCTTACTTAAAATGCTATAATGGCTCCCAGCAGATAGAGTTGGTACAACCTTCATTGACTCCTTATAACCTTACAGCTACTTGTACTCATCAGTATAGCTTACCCTGGTTTCGAAGTTAATAAAGCATTCTCATGAAGCACTTAAATATCTTACCGCCTTGACACCAGAGAGCGTCGGAAGCGATCCTGAAGTTTGTAAACTTGTGATTTGTGTTCCAGTTTGGAGGATTAAACCTGAGGGTGTAATTCAAATGTTTAGGCGTGGATTCGTCCGAAGGAACGTTATCGAAGAAGACATTTCCTACAAAATTATGGTCATTTAGGGTCATGTTCATGCCAAACGCAACCAGATCTTCCATTTTGTCTAATGCCTTCATATCTGAAACATTGACTCAATGTTGCGCGTGCATATAATATTAAAGTATACTCTAACTACAAAAGGTTACTTACACCATGTTCCGTTTTCGACAGGGGAAGTTGATATAGTTTTGTGTTGTAATTCCTCCGTCTTTTCAAGTTGCCACTTGAATGAATTATCGATGTCTTTCCAAACCTTCATTTCTCTCTCAACCATTTCCATAATTTCTCTTGTAAATCGAGTGTTGGGTGCGTACCCAACAAGCAGTGGAAGATTAGCATATTGTGGTTTCGGAAGATTTGTCATTCCAACTACCAGGTCTTCAGAAATGGTGGGATATGTGATGTCTTTTGTGTCATGTACCTTTCGAAAAACCAACTCACTCGTAAGACTGACTTGTGCAAGTAATATGCCAAGTAGTTGGCTGCGTACGACTGACCTGGTATTCTGCGCGGTCGGCTCTCATCTTGGCCAGAATGACGGTCAGGAGACATGGAAGAATGAGCTCCACGATGGTCAGGATAATATGTCTCTTCCGAAGCAAGAAATTCTTCCACATGAGCAACGTAAAGTGATGCCAATGGCGCTTCGTTGACTCCCGACATTTCTTTGTGCCTGAGCGACGATAAGAACTTATCGTGCTCTCAGCCTCGTGGGAACGGCTAGTCATGCTAAAAGGCATGGTTGGACTTTATATTTGATAAAAACTCGCAGAGAACAGCAACACACTGTTGCTTCTCCATGGAAATACAATTAAGCTGGCCTACTGACAATTGAGGCGTTGACATGGGAAAGGTAGAGAAAGGGCACAAAGAGGCACAAAGAGAAATGTGCCTCAAAAGGGGGAAAAAGTTGGCTACATTATTTTAAATGCTAAACTCATAAACTGCTTTGATTTGACTTTTTATGACTTTCTGTAACAGACTCCAACAATAAGAAAGCTTTTGTGTAATAAAATCCGAATCACAATGTTCTTAAAACCGCCTCCCCACCAGCCCGTGTAAACAAAATAATATTTTTGTGATTATTCCCTTTCCCATGTTAACGCCTCAATTGTTGCCGGTTTTGTTAGACATTCACAAGCATGGTTTGAGTCCCCTGGCCCTGGATCAGTCATCAGGAGCACAAATTCGGCAAAGGGAATCTGTAATTTGAGCCGCTCTCGACTCAATTTTGGTGGCCTTCACCTGCCTCCACCCTATACAGGGTGTGTCTGAACTCAGTGCCCCGACGTATATGACTGCCTTCCTAGCCACCAGAGGATCAACGTATGTAGAGGAGTCATTATGTCTGGGCAGACTCATTACTGAGATACACTCTTTAGCGATTTTTGCCTAATCGCTCCTTCTGACATTTAAATAGAATTTTAGAGGCCTTACCACCTGTGGGCAACAAACCAACAAAGTCCGGCCCCCAGACCTTCCAGAGCCTTATTCTGACTGGGGAAGGGTTCGATAGGTGGCCTAACCGACAGGATATTTTGTACTACATGTTTGCGGGCATTTATGTCAGTAATGCGGCGGCCAGACATAATGACTCCTATACTTAAATCGATCCTCTGGTGGCTAGGAAGGCAGCCATATACTTCGGGGCACTGAGTTCAGATACACCCTGTATATACACCACTAATTGCGTACCTTCTTACCTCCATAATTAAGTTTTTTTCTGGCATAAATCAATTTATACGTTATTATCGAATAATTTTATGTCAATTCTCATTGTGAGCAACTTTGTGCTGTCTGAGGGATTTGAGCTCAGCGCCAGAAGTGGTGCCAATCCCACTAGTGACGTCACTTCCTTCCATAAGTTTCGTTTTCCTCCGCTGCAACCCGAAGTGGCGCGTTTCCGTTGGCGACCCTGCCTCTCCCCCCACCGACCGAATTCGAAAATTTGACCGTTACGGGATCGAACCGGGTCAGAAAGTTGTTGGAGCTGGCAAGGCCAAGGGGCTGGAATAATTATTTCACATTCGTCTCGCCGGGGAAAGGCTGCTGGTTAGCCGAACTCTGCCCGGACACACCGGGAGGACACGGGCCGAAGATCACTGAGGGTAAAATACCAGGGGAGGACCAGCAGTTTCGTAAGGGTAATTATTCTCGTTCCACTAAATTCCAGGTGCTCGTAATGGAGCAGGAAGCACCAGTGAAGGTTTGCCCGGTGCGGGTGGCCTTGCGTGTGCGGCCACTCATTCCTAAGGAGGTTGGCGAGGGGAGCCAGCAGTGCCTGGAAGTGGTCAAGGGGCAGCCCCAGGTCGTGGTCAAGGGGAACCGGTCCTTCACCTACGACTACGCGTTTGGGCCTGAGACCTCGCAGAAGGAAACTTACCAGCAGTCGATCGCTGATGTCGTGCAGAACCTGTTCAAAGGTAGGCTGCGTAGGAAATCCAACAGGATGTCGGTCACTCGACTAATCCATGTTGGAGGGTGCTGGAGCGGAATTGGCAAACCGTCCAGATTTGCTAAGATGGCTTATGGAGGGTGTTATGAGACCTAGCCTTCATTTGTGGACTGAAAATTTTCAGCCATGATCAAAGTGCTTATATTGTCATATTTAGCATAATTATGGTGCACAAAAGGCAGTGTAAATATGAAGCAGAAGTGTAAGACACGGTACCGTACAGGTCGAGAATCCTTGATCAGAAATGCCCAAGTCCTTCAATTTTAAGAGTGCTGCTCACAAATTGAAAATTCCATGTGATTGTGACATGACTAGCTTCATTACGTGTATCTGAAAGTATAAAAAATTATTACTAAATTCATAATAAAACTTCCTCCGGGGTTTATTAATCTCTATTAAGAAATGTGTGTGAAGGTCAACTTGAGGCATTTAAGTCATACCAAAGCAGTCCTATTTTATAGATGCAAACATTCGAATATTCCAACATCTTTAAAAAACGAAACATTGCCTGCCCCAAGCGTTGCGGATAAAGGATTCTCAACCTGTACTTGACTCATTCCGATGAGGAACCAGAATCGAGTTGCTCGCATCCGAAAAGCATGGAAGCCGGTAGTGAACTGGCACATCTGGCCATGAGTGCTAAATGTCACCATTGCATAATTATGACATGCTATTTGGTTTGCTAATTGTGGCCAGTGTTGAATGGGTCAACGAGTTGGGTTATGTTCTATAAAATGGCGGGAAATAAATTAACTGGGATGTCGCTAAATATTGTCATCTCCTCAGTAATGCAAAGAGATTAGGCTGGTTCACCGCTCTCATTCTTTGCAGAGGCTGCAGCATTAACATTGACTTCTCAATAATTAGCCAAAATGTACCCTTTTTTCTACACTCTGACATTGTTTTTTCTGTGATTACCAGGTTACAATGTCACCGTTTTTGCTTACGGCCAGACAAGCTCTGGGAAGACTTTTTCTATGGGAACATGCTACGACTCAGCTGACACAGAAGAAACCAAAGGAATAATACCAAGGGCACTGGACGATATCTTTGCGGGAATCCAGGCTCGCCCGGACTGGGACTTTGAGCTGAAGGTGTCCTTCATGGAACTGTATAATGAGCAGCTCTATGACTTGCTTGCGCCCAATCGAGCCGTGGTGGATCTTCGAGAAGATCCTACTTTTGGTGTGAAAGTGGCTGGATTGACTGAGGTATGTTGGACTTCTGATGCGGTTTTCCTCCCTATCTTTGCCTATTGAACCTTTCCACTTGTTTACATCCCAACTTGTGTTGCCTTTACATTTGTCACCCATCACACCATGTATTTTTCCCTTGCTCACAAGCTGTGGGGTTCGCTACTAGGAAAAAGTAACTTACATCAGTAACAGTGCATTAGAGGCCAACACCCTGTGAATGGACAAGCAATTTTGACCTTTGTTGATGTGTCCTATTAAGTGAAAATACATAGTCTTGAGGGGACAACCCTCAGTTATATGTACTGTACAAGTTCTCCAATCTGAAAACACTATTGTCTCATTAGTTTGATTTCTCTTGATTGTTCTAGATGGTTGTCTGCAGTGTGGCTGACACCATGAGAAGCCTTGAGCTTGGTTCTCAGGGGCGTTCAACTGGTGCAACAGCCATGAACCATAAGTCCAGCCGCAGCCATGCTATTTTCACCATGACGATCGAGCAGTGGCAGCGAGAAGACAGTTCCAATGTTACCTCAGCCAAGTTCCACCTGGTAGACTTAGCTGGATCCGAGCGCCTGAAGAAGACGAAAGCTGAAGGGAGCCGTCTTAAGGAAGGTGTGAACATTAACATGGGACTGATGACTTTGGGAAAGGTCATCAAAGCTCTCTGTGATGGAGAGTCACACATTCCTTACCGGGAAAGTCGCCTGACACGACTCCTGCAGGATTCCCTCGGGGGAAATTCCCACACTATTATGATGGCATGTGTCAGTCCAGCAGATGTTAACCTTGATGAGACAATGTCCACATTGCGCTATGCAGACCGTGCCCGTAGGATCAAGAACAAACCGATTGTAAACAGAGATCCACAGGCTGCTGAGATTGCACGTCTGAAGGAAGAGGTGAGACGTTTGGCAGCCATGTCTGGCAGTGGCGGTGATATTATCGAGGAAGTCCATCGCCTGCGGACTGAGAACCATCGCTTGGCTGCAGCGCTTCAGGATGCTCTGGACAAAAGTGCGGCCATGGTGAATCAACTTGCACAGTCTGGATCAGCACAAGAGCGTATGCGCTTGCAGATTAATGACCTGCAGCGAAGGGCCAAATGTATGGTGGACTTGAACCAAACGTATGATTGCTCTGATGGAAGTACCAAGTTGCTAAAGGAGCTTGAATCAAGACTGAGTCAGGCTGCAGAGGCATCAAAGAACAAGTTGCCAGAGTTGGAGGAGGATAAGGAAGAGGGTGAAATGAAAGATGATGATGAGGAGGAGGAGGAAGAGGATGAGGCCAACTTGGTCCTGAAACAAGCGGAAATGAACCGAGAGCTGGAGCGTCTGAATCGTGATTTGCTGGACAGGGAGGCGTTAATGGTGCAGGTGGCCCAGAGTGCAGGCATGATGGGGGATCAGGAAGGCAGAGCTGCTGAGGAGGTCAGGCGCCTGGAGGACGAGGTGGAGCGTCTGTGTAAGGAGAAGGAGGAGCTTCAGAATGCTCTCAGGAATGCCCGTACCAGTGCAATATCTTCCAAGTATATGCATAATTATGAGCTTTTGTAATAGTAGTAATTGTGACTGAAAGTCTAACTAAAATATGTCTCAATTCTTTCTAGGTTGGCAGAGGATCGTCGTAAGCGGGTTCAGGAACTTGAGAAGCAAATAGGTGATCTCAAAAAGAAAATCACAGAACAGGGCAAGATGTTGAAGGTCAAAGAGAAGACAGAGGAGAAAGTGAAGCGTCTAACATCTGAGATAGATGTGAGTAGCTGCCTGGTATTTAGAATGGTCAGGTTAATTTAATTTGTTTTACTGGAGACGCTAAAGCACATACTGTGTGGCTTTTATATCGAAAAATAAATCAGCCATTAAGTGGTAGGGAACTGCAGCTTGTGAAAGAATAAAGTTGAACGAGATTTTTTTGTGTGTGGATATTTGAGATCAGCATTACATTTGCAGATGCAGCAAACATTGTGTATTGCTAAATGTGCGAGTCAACTATTTGTGTAAAAATTAGTCTTGTAGTCACAATAACATGTCGGCTAATTTCCCAGGCCATGAAGCACAAGAAGGTGGAGCTGATGCGCCGCATGCGGGAGGACTCGGAGCGTTTTCGCCGTCTGCAGCTAAAGCAAGATCGGGAAGTGGTGCAGCTACGCCAGAGGGAGCGCCGCCAGGAGTGCCAGCTTCTCCGTATGGCCCAGGCACATACCAAGCGTCAGAATGTCCTGCAACGCAAAGTGGAGGAGGTGAATGCCATCAACCGTCGCCTAAAAGAGTCCCTTCAGATCCAGAGGGCTGCCAGGGAAAGTCGTAGCAAGAGCAGCAGCAATAAGGCAGCCAGCAGCAAGGGAGAGGATAGGATTGGCAGCTGGATCTCCCAGGAGCTCCAGGTGGCCATAAATCGCCACGACGCCCGGTTCACCCTCCAGGAGCTGATGGATGACAGGGCTTCATTGAGCGGAAAGGCAACCTGGGCCAGGGAAATGGCTCGAGTAACCAAGGATCGTGAAGAAGCAGACCAGCATGAAAAGGATGCAGCCCAATGTGAGGGAGAGGTTGCTTCCATCAGCCAACAGATTGCTCAGCTGCAAGAGAAGCTTCTTGAATCAGACACAGGTCAGTGGTGCTTGTAGGAGTACAGTAGTTGCTTTGGTTCCTTCCCAATCAAACAAATGAAAGGGATTATTTTTCTAAAATTTGACTACTTCAAACTAGGGGTGCGACTTAGATTCGAGTCAACACTGTGATTAATCTTTTCTGCCAGATTAAATTGATAATTGAACCCCTCCCTTGAAGAAGGGTGTATGTAACAAAAGTGAAGTTTAGAGAAAAACAGAAAAAACTGGATGGAATAACCAACCTTATGGGACAAGCTACCTTTCGAGCTCTGCTGTGATGAGCGAAATTGCCACACGCACCCAGGTGGTATCATTATGATGGAACAGAAGGGATACTGTACTACCTTTTCCACTGGCCAGTTCACTTTAGGCAATTTTGCAACATACACCCTTCTTCGAGGGATCGGTTAAATTGTAGTTAAAATGCTGGTGTCAGAGAAATGTTTCAGAATTATTTTTGATGTCGAAATGCTCACTGATGATGATGGGTTGTCAAAGGTATAAATGCAATCGGTTTGTGGGGGAATGTGTCGGCATCTGCTAACTCCCAATGTTTTACCTGCAGAGTCAACAAAAGAATGGTCCCGATGGGACAGCATCAACACAGTGAGTGAGGCCAAGTATGGACTTAAGTACCTGTTCCGCCAGGTTGCTGCCATCAAGACAGAGGCCACCGTACAGGGAAAGCAGTTGGAAAGTGTTAAGGTAATGTCAGAACCACCATGTCATTCACAAATATTTAAATTGGCCAAGGATTCATATAGGAGCCCTGTAATGTGTTGTTTCATAAGTCCGGAGAGAAATTAATAAAGAAAAAGTTCATCATACAAGTACAGTCGACTCTGGATATAAGAGCCTGGGCTAAAAGCGACCTTGGGTTAGCCAACTCAAAGGACTCGTTCCGACATACTTCCATACTGTAAACGTATGGCCTGTGACCTGTGTGTTTGGATATGGGACATTTAGAATATAGGATACAGATTTTCACTGTCCCTTGAAGTCTCTTACAATCCCAAGTCAACTGTTACACAGTGAAACCTTTTTGCCTTCTCTGGCCCTCCCCCATATTTATTTCCTGTTTCAGAAGAAATCAAATTTGGAATGTAAAGCAACTAAAGGCAGGGAAACATAAAAGACTTGAATAATTTATAACAACATGAGGTATGTGCAATGGGATCAGATTGACATGATCCTTTCCAGCTTGTGGGTTTCCTGGTAATTTGGCTTGCTCTTGCACCAATTTTTAAGCACTAGTGGATTGCCATCCTCCAATACCAGTGCTACAGCTGAAGTGTGAAAATAGTGTGCGACATTTTGACATGAGATGTGCATAACATTCTGCGCTTTCTGTATTGGGTAGATATTTTGAAACAGCTTGTGTGTATGGGTTCTTGTTTATGAAATGACTGAACTTATCTCAAGATTATCTAACCTCACACCCCACCTTTTTTTATATAGAACTACAGCACCAGCCTACTGGAAGAAATAGAAAAGCTCAAGCGGAATAAACAGGAACTGCAGGCAGCCCACCGTCAGGAACTCAACACCTTGGAGCGGGAGCATGAGGAGAAAGTGTTGACTCTGCTGGGACAGTTCAACACCACTGCCTCAGAGGCTGCCGACACGGATAACAGCAGCCAGCTGGGTGGAGAGGACTCTGTCCTGAAGCGTGTGCGGTTCCAGGAGGAGGAGCTGGTTAGATCCCGACGAGCTCAGGAGTCCCTCAGGGAGGAGCTGGAGCAGCTCAGGAGGGAGTTGGCCACTCGAAAAGCAGAGGCTGCGGCTAAGACTCTGGTCATCAAGACTGCCAAGGGGGCCAAGTCAGCCCAAGCAGACAGACACCATACACCAATGACCCCAGAAACTCCAGACGGAGCCACGTCACAGGGTGAAGATGATCCCGAAAAAGACCCGGATTGGACCAAGACTCCCATTTACAGGAGGTCAGTGCGTAGTGAATGCTGCCAATTTAAATTGAAGGGAATGCATTTAAATTGTAGGATATATATAGTATATATCAAAAACTTTCCCTTCAGTAAAAAAAAGAAGAAGTAAGACCTCCGCGGCGGAATAAAGGTACTGAAACAAGGCAGGTGCACGTAAGACCTTCACCAATTGATTTAAGCTGTACCATAGGTCTTACTCAAGCAATTTCCAATTCACTGCTCATGAAGTCTCCTTTCTGAAACAAA